>JACDRQ010000541.1:0-34833 GCA_013841215.1 Hycleus cichorii
TAGGCCAACCACTTGGCTCACTCTGTATATCTTTGGTCTTTTTCATAGGCCTTAGTTCTGCTTTTATTATGAACTGTATATAGTCAAGGATAAGCTAGCTTGCTTCAAGCGAGACCTTTAAGACTTTCTTCGTTACAAATTCGCAAAAGAAGACGATTTGGAATGTTTTAAAATTATTTTCGGGCCAAATTTTTATCACTTTGCTGGCCAAATTTGTATTGAAGACGGCTATTTAGTCACTTTTTAATCGTTTTTTGGGCTAAATTTTGAAAATTTTACTCCACGTTCCAAAATAGTTTCACTAAAATTCCTCAGTTTCAAACTAAATTTGATTGTTAAATTGTGAATAAGCTTCAATTTGCTCTAAATAATTGATTTTTCAATAATTTTTACAATTTTGGGGACATTTCATTGAGTTTAGGCATTTTTAATTCAATTTACAAACTAATTTTTATGCTGAATCTTAATTTTTCATCTCAAATTCCCAAAATAAGACGATTTAGGACATTCTCAATCTATTGTGAGCAAATTTTTGATTTTTAGTTTATTTTTCGTATAGAATCTACGTAATTGATGGCAATTTTTCTGATATTTTGGCCTTTTAAACCTCAAACAGCCATGTATTTTAGGAGAAATTTCACAGAATTATATTTCATAGTTTGGCTGAAATTAATTTTTATTTGACCTAAAGTTCATAGTTCTAAGGTCAGGTAGAAAAACATGCCAAATTAAAGAAACTTCCATTATTAGAGCTTCTTATACTTTTAGTGCATCATCCTCTTGACTCACCCTGTATAGTGTAGTTTTGACTATACGTGGTATTTTACCGCGTAGACGGCTATGCTTTTAGTCACGTAACGCTGTAGCTTTGTTCGGACAAAAAACAATAAAATATGAACCAATCTACGACATTATGCGACCAAAGCACAGGCAACTACGAGGTGAAATACACTTTGCATACCAAGTTCTTATGACAACTCCCAATTTGGAAAAATACTTCAATTTTAGCAAAATTTGAACCTTGCAGCTCGTTTGGAAGTTTGTCAAAAATGCTCGTTTTTTATAATGTGGAGGTCTTTAGAAGCAAGTTGCACACATAAAATGACTCAGAATGATTCGATGATGAGGTGTTCCTCAAGTCATTATTTGTGAATAATTTGACATGCTTAGCTCATTTTCGAAAATTCAGAGCTTTTTTGACCTACTTTTCGATGAGTTGCGGGGTGCAAATTTTACTAAAATGATGTCTAAAGATCGTCCCAGAAGTCCTTGTAACATTTTTCAAATCGCAACTAATGGAAGTTTCCCTAAAAACTTCGCAGCTTCACGAGAAATAATTTTAACCGGCTGTATCATTTAAATACGGAGTGTTCCGGGTTTACCTTGCAATTGGCCATAAATTCGAGACGTAGGGTCGTAACTTTCTACAGGCCCTTGCAAAATACATAATCGTTGTTCTTAGTAAAATATGGATCAATCTGCGACACTAAAATACTAAGCATGGCCAACTGCGAGGTAAATTTTCTTGGTATATATATCCGATAGATTGCTTATTCTAGGTGGTTTTGATAATGGGCTACAGTGGTGCTTGTCGCCGCGAAGAACTAACCAACATGTCCATCGACGACATCAAATACACATCAAAATCAATAATTGTAACCATACCAAAAAAGTCGAATAATATAACGAGAGCATTCGCTATAACCGACCAATCGTGGATCGATTTGATAAAAAAATATGCCAATTTGCGCCCGAAAAATTCCAAACATAAACGTTTCTTTCTAACTTACCGTAACGGTAATTGTGTTAATAGTCCAATTGGTATTAATGTAATGGGCAAAATGTCGAAATTTATCGCCACTTATTTGAATCTACCAAATCCGGAACTATTCACCGGCCATTGTTTTCGACGGTCTAGTGCATTAGCGGCAAATCGTTGTAGTGATTTATCATTAACAACAAGAAATTTTATTGAATGTAGATCGATTGTGGATGGACGTTTTGTTAAAAGTACAATTCAAGCATCGATGATAAAACCTGGAGATTCACCTGGATGTTCAACTCAAACGGCACAGTTGTAATATTTATCTATTATAGATTGATAGAATTAATAAAAATTATTTATATACCTAATTGTTTAAAATTTAAATTTCCCGCAACATAATGTAGGGTAAAATGTGGCAACCAAGATTAAAGTGGCATCTGCTCAGTTGATTAGTTTTATTAATCATCTGTGTTGTATATCGTGGTACACTTTGGAAAAACAAGAGGTCCTGTAACGTAAAACAACCTTTTGGTAGGTTTTGGACAACTCACTGGTGTGTTGACCGAAATATAAGAAATTCAACGCAAAACAAGCAGTAAAAATTGCAGCAGTTGGTGTATCTAGGAGTAGTAGAGGTCATGTGGGCCACCCCTACAGCGCTACTGGATCTGCTTTGGTTCTACTTGTAAGTGCGGAAGGCTGCTCGCTGTCTTGAGGCTGTCCCAGATTGCAAAATTCAAACCACCTTGCAATTCTGAATCAAACAGATTCACAATTATTTGTCAAAGCATCGGACATTATGCTGAGGAAATTTGACTTCGATACCCCATTTAAAGAACAGATGAAGGGACTGGTATAGGCCTATACATACCCAGTTATAGCCTTCTTCTAGTGCAGGCTGAAACTCTTGGTCTAAAGAGAGTCATGTGCGCAAATATCAATCTAGACCGACAAGCAAGCAGAGTTGCAAGCTCCAAGGGCTTATAGCTTTGAGTCAAAGACCGTCTGGGGATGCCGTCAAACTCTGAAACTACTGGCAACAGGCAATAAACTTACCTTACTTGAGTACTAGAGCATCAGAGAATTAGAGGAAATAAACTAGCTTATGAACATGTGAGGCTCTGGGACTTTAGTTGTGCGTTCAGAACCATTTCGTGGGTCAACAAAATCTAGCTGGAGAAAAGGAGCAGTAAGATGCTCTATTGGAGTTTGCTCCGGGAATGAGAGGCGAAATTTTGCATCGATCACTCGCCTAAGAAAGCTGAGAAGCTTTTCGACCTTACTTGAAACGAATTAAGACTCCTATCAGGACTTTGCTAAGTTTGGCTAACAATGAATTGAAGAAGGAAACCTCCGAGTACACTTACCTATGTAAATGCAAAACGTTGGCGTAAGCTTACTCACCAAGATAGCACAACTCTTTGACCTGCTGAGGTACGGAGTAGGTCTCCCAGAGAGATAATCAAGTTCGCAAAGAAGATATCCTTTCTGGGATAGTAATAGGTAGAGGGCTACGAACAATAGATCATTCTGGTCGCAATTCTGTAAGGCCAAATAGCCAATCGATCCAATTAAAGTAACTAACAAGTGCGTGTTTATGCTTCGCACCTATATAGAATATACCCGAAGGCTTCAGTCTTCGAGTCACCTGATCTATCCTATTTTCATCTAGACCTAGTTTCTTGAAGCGATACTCAACTGGATAACACCTTGTCAGTTGTCCTGATAAGAGTCTTAATCGTTCCCCGTAAAGCCGATAAGCCTTTTCATTGCCAGACTCTATCTTCTGCAGAGCATTTTTATTGTTACTCTCCAATTTGAGCTTTGTTAGCCCTAAGAAGAGTTCTGAGCCGAAAAACGGAACCTTTGAGACCGCCCATGCTATTTCATTTCCTTTTACTGCCTGATGCACCAGCAACCGAGTTAGGGTAAGCATATAGCCAACTGCTTCAGAGATTGGCAGCATTACAAGACAGTTTTGGTCTCCAGGCTGTAAGTTTTAAATACCTTCAGTATTGTCGATCAAAATATATACTTGCATACCTCTGAGGCTTTTTCCACACTGCATCTAGTGCATAGATCAACTTCTCTAGCCACATTTTATCGATAATCTGTAGGCGGCAACAGGCAAGAAACTTACCTTACTTGAGTACAAGGGCATCAGAGAATTAGAGGAAATAAACTAGCTTATGAACATGCGAGGACAGGCTCTGAGAGTTTAGTTGTGCGTTCTGAACCGCTCGTGGGTCAACAAAACCCAACTGGAGAAAAGAAGCAATAAGATGCTGTACTGGAGGTTTGCCTTGGGGAGTTTGCTCCGGGCATGAGAGGCGAAATTGTTCAACGATCACTCGCCTAAGAAAGCCGAAAGACTCCTAATGGGACTTCTGTCAGAACATTGCTGTGAACTGCCGAGGTACGGAGGTCTTCCAGAGAGATAATTGAGTTCGCAAAGAAGATATCCTTTCTGGGATAGTAATAGGCAGAGGGTTATGAACAATAGATCATTCTGGTCGCAATTCTGTATGTACATTTTTTTTCAAAAAATAACAATTTATTTAGTGTTGCCATTGTACAACAAAACTAACTATATACAAATAAACTGGAAAGTGTGATTGTTTGAATCAGAACAAAGGCATCTCTAATAATAAATATTGCTTCATTGTTATATAATCAACAAAAAAATTGATTATCTTGTGCTGTCTATTATCAATTTATTTATGATTCAATTAATAATTACTATCCTAAAAATATGTGCACTTGATTGTTTTCTATACCAACATCGTTCAAAACCTGTTGTGTTAATGTTGTGAAAATTTGCGGCCCACAAACCATCAAATATAAATCGTTTTTATTATAAGTTGAATCTTTCAAATGTTTCTCAATGATACCTTCGATCATTGTTCGTGTTATATGACCTTTTAAACCATGCCATTTTTCGTCCGGTTCAGACAATATATATTCAACAATAAAACGATTATCAATACGTTGTAATTGTTCTAGATGATGGTTTAGTAAAATATCTTTTGTTGTACGATTGAAGAATAATAATCGTAGAAATTGGCTGGAAATTATTCGACTAATTTATATCTATTTTACATTGCAGGTGGCTCTGCTTTTGGTAAAATACGAAATGAGCTACGACTCGATTTACTGAAAGCACAGCCAAGCTGTAGATGGAAAATTGAAAGTATAAGAAGTTCTAATTGCTGTTTTTCGACCTGCCCTTAGAAAATATGTCGCTAGTCAATTTTCCCATTTTAAGGGAAATTGCAATTTTTTGCCGCCTATTTGGATTTAGGGTGAAATTGAAAACGACTTTGACAGCACGACTGATGGTCTAGCCTCGAAAGTTTTTCAGAAATTTTAAATTTTACAGTGTCTTGGAACTACGGCTACTCAGCGATCAAAATTTGGACTTCAAATGGCCCAAAATTTTATACAACTGAATTGTTTTTCAGTGTAATGAAAGACCATAAATCGAATTATTAGTCCCTTTTAATTTCGCTGCAGAATTTAAATTTGCAATAAAAATACACCCTTCAGCTATAGACCAAATTTTAGAAACTTCTATCAGAGCTTCTTATACTTTTAATAGGCCATACTTTTGGCTCACCCTGTAAAGCACGTGGAACATTTCAGAGTATAGTGTTTGATTTAATTAAAAGTCCTCTTATTTTGCGAGCAATTAGACAAATATTTTAAGCATTTGTAGAGGGACTCCAAGAGAACATTTTGGCAAAAGTTGAAGCTCAAAGTCGGTCAAAAAGCGCTTTCTATAGATAATATCGCAACTTTCATCAACTAACTACACACAAAACGATTAAACTGCCTTTTTTGTGTTTTTGCACTATGTTCTGAAAAGTAGGAAAAATTCTTCGACCCTACATTGATAAAAACTTCATTGACCTTTTCTCAACTGCTATCTGGGAGTTTTTGGAGTTTTTGCGTACAGCCAAAATGCTTTTATTCAATATTTTTAGTTACCTAAACATTTCTCGTGATACTTAAGGTGGTACTCACCAAGCTGGACCAACGACGCTCAAATAAAGGCTACGTATTTGAGGCCGTGAAGTAGAGACCGGCTCAAAACTTAAGCCTGGCTCAGCCGCTTGAGAATTTGAGTTGCGTTGGTGTAGAACGCGAATGTCTAGAATGTAATGACAGAATATCCCCAACGGTAGACCTTTTGAGAAGCTACAACACAAAAAAGTGGTGGATTTCACCCCCGAACCGTTTCTCCACTTAACAAGAGACAACTAGAGAAACGTAAACAATATTCCCCTGTCAAATTAAAAATGAGAAACAGCACTAACGTTTCTATACCATTTTTTCAGGGCACAATGCAGAAAAAGCGTAGTAAAAAAATACGAGAATCTTTGTTGTTTTTGTTTGTACAGGGTCATTATAAAAGAGTCCAAGTTGGCAATGTAAAATTTCGACCATTCCGCTTTAGCGTTTTCAGGGTTCTTACTAGAAATGCGTTTAATAATGCGTTGATAATGCAGATTTCTGCATTACACAGTTTCAGGAGAGCGGCAAAAAACAAATTACATAGGCATGGCCAACTTCGACTACCTACAATCTTTTATAATGACTCTGTCTGATGAAAATCGTGACATTATCTAAATAAAGCGTTTATCTCAATAAGCTACGGCGTCCAACTTTTGCCGGGAACCCTGCAAATCCTCAAAATAAAACTTATTTTCAAACCATACACTTTTAAATGGTCCACATGTCATTATTGTTGGATATAATGGAATATAAAATTACCATTTACGTATACGTCGTTCTAATAAAAACAATATAATCGATAACATCGGTGTTATGCCAGTGCCGGCAGCTAATAAAATGAAACTTTCACGTTTTTCAATACATTCCAAATTGAATAGACCAATCGGTTTTGATATCGTTATTATATCACCAATTTGATGATTATATAAAGCTTTACTAACATTACCATTTGGATAACATTTAACCATTAGACAAATATTATCAGTTGTATGTTGTTGTATTTGATATTTTGTAAACAAACTATTTGGTACCGGTGTATAACTACGACATAATTCTTTACCTATGAAACAACAATTATCTCGGATAAAATTGGCATGAGATAGACTCAGGATATGGAAATAATTGAATTTTTCGTTTGTTAGAAAAGTTACTAAATATATTCGTAAATACCAACCTAACGCCTCTGAAATTCCTAAATTTTGAGCACTACTTTTAGAGAATTTAGTACCGTTAGACTGGTGTAAAGTTTCAATTACTTCCTTGTCCTGAGTAAAGTGTAAAGGTGAGTTGCACCATTCTATGTAAAACTCCTAATCAATTTGCAGCTAAAAACTTTTATCTGAAACCCAATAACTGGCTAATTCTTCGAATTCTTAGCCTACCGAATTTGATTTTGCTTTGATTTCCAAAATGATTCAGAAAATTACACTTTTATGAGAGTACCTTTTGGACTTGAGTTCAATTTAAAGAAAAATTCGATCAGACTTCCATCTCTATTCGATTATTAACCAACGTGTGCTTCATCTTGCACTATAAGTTCAATGGCAACTGCCCTTATTTAGCGAGTAGAATATTTGGCGGCTTATAGGGGAGTCTTGGTAGGTTATTTGAGCAAAATTTGGGCCCCTTAACTCATCGGAAGTTGGTCAAAAGCACTCGTTTCTAACAACGGCGCGATACAGTGAGTCAAAGGAACTCAGGGATGCTTTGCATTGCAAAAAAATGCAAAACACTTCTACCCATTTCAAAATAGAATAGAGACAAATGGAAAAAATCAATGTTGGAAGCATCCTCAAGTTATTCTGAGTCATTTGACTTGGCTTGGCCCGAAACGACCGACTTTCAAATGAGTTGGGGTGCTCAAATTTTGCCAAAATGATGTCCAGGGGCCCTCCTATAAATCCTTAAAATATTTTACAAATTGCTCGCCAAATAAGGGCAGTTGCCTTAAGAACTTATAGTCCGAGGTGAAACTCACGGTATTTAAGTTCAATATTGTCGGTGTGCTCGAAAATATTCAAAATTCTTATCAGATTTTAGAAACAGCTCAGCAAACCAATCTGTTTTATATAAAAAAATAATTGAAGTCGATAAATATGTTGAAAAATTCATATAAACACTAAAGCTCAATTAATTTAGCAACCCATTTGACCTTATTTATTCGACAGTAGTACTAATCAAAGCAACACGTTGGTATTCTCTAACTTTTTAGCAACTCTGAAAGTTAACCTATTTTATTTTTGTCTCTTTTGATAGAGTAGTAAAGAATGAGGCAGAAGTTCGGTTCAAAAATCGATTGATCACCGTTGTCATGGTACTGAATCATCAAAAAGTTCTAGAATACGACTGAATGTGTCAAATTGCTATGCTGTTACAAAAAATTGAAAATACTTGGCAGAGAACGATGCAACCTACACTAATAAATAAAATACGATTTACCTCCAATTTCTTCAAAGACTTTAACATGTTTACCTAACGGTACAACAGTCTTATATCGATCGATCCGTTCCAATTCCAATAAACACGTATTATAATTGACTGTTGTTCGATTTGTTATCAAACATTTTAATTTAGCACTATTTAAATTAGAAATTGAATTCAACGGTTTATTAGTCTGTCTTAAAACACCATAATTCGGCCATATATTGCTAGTTGTTTTCTTGAAAGTCAATTCAATTTTTCCAGTTTCATAATTTATACGTATCCGACATGGCCATTGTATATTTTGATAGAATTTCAATTCGTTATCAAATTGATTATTATCGTAGATTAAACAAATTTGTATTGAATCGTTTATCGATTGATTGATTTCAATGAACGGATTCGAAAAGGCGCCAGTGTAAAAAATTACGGTTATCGAATCTAATTTTTGGATCCAATCGAAACGGGGCAACGGCGTTGGTTCTGGTGTTGTTGTTGTCGTTGTTGATGTTGTAATCGTAGTCGTAGTTGTCGTAGATTGCGTCGTCTCTTTAACACCCTCTTTGCTAGGGGTGCGATCGTTCGGGCTGATTATTTGCGTGTTCGATTGGGCACTTTTCGGCCGGTTTTTACCGAAAAATAACGCTTCAGTATCGACATCTGGATCGATTAAATTCAAACGACCTATACAACATTTTTGTAGGATTTGTTCGTAATTCACCCAGGGGTGTATCTATAATTTTTGTATACAATTATGGAAAATCCGTGATAATAAGGCCGAATTAGAGCTCTTTAAAAAAGGGATCTTTAATCATCGATTTCTCCCTTATTTTGCACTCTAGAATCAAGTGTTGCGGCTCGTTGGAAAAGGATTTTAAGCTTACGGACGAATTTAGGCATGGCTTTATAGTTGAACTTCTTTCTCAAATGAAGAAAAATAAAGGAGTGCTTTGTTGTTTGTCGATAATTTCTCCTGTTTAATGAAAGTTGAAAGTTTTTACTATCAAAGTGCATAAGGGTCTGTAGACTTGTTAATGTTGTCAACTCCTGAAATTACTGACAAGGGGCAAGAAACTTACCTTAGCTTGGATCCCAGGGTATCAGAGAATTTGAGGAAATTAACTATCTGATGAACTTCCGAAGGCAGGCTCTGAGGACCTAAAAATGAAGACTTATAGGTTTTTTCTGTGGGTTACCAAAAGCCCAATGAGAGAAAATCGGCAGGTGGAAAAGGAGCAACAAAATGCTCCACTGGAGGCAAACTCCGGGAGTGAGTTAAGAATGCTAATGAGCTTCTCAGGACACTGCTCCGTCAGATATTACCTCAAAAAACTGGGCCTATCTGGAAGCTGTTGGTTTTGTGAATTGAATGACGAAGCACAATGTAAATATGAAGCGTTAGCGCACAATTCGGTCGCCTGCTGAGTTATGGAGAAGGTCTCCCAAAGAGGTAATTAAGCTCGCGAAAATATCTTTTCCGGGATAATAGAAAGTAATGAATAATCACACTGGTCGCAGTTCTGTAAGGCTCAATCGACGCAATTAACTTTACTTTATAGTGGAAAATAAGGAAGAAATCGTTGATTAAAGATCCGCCTGAAGGGCTCTAATCCAGACTTTTGGAACTAAATGAATACATCATCAAATAATCGTGTAGCATCCTTTCCAACGCCTTTCATCAACTCATCCGGGCCACCCGGATGGAACGGAAGGTACGCTGTAACATTGTAAACTTTACCACGGATTGCCAACCAAGCGTCAGTCGCTTTATTGTGTTGTTCCAATTCTTTCGGTGTTACCTACAGAAATTAAATTAAATAGAATTAGGATTAGAATTAACTATTGTTACCGAAAGACGGCCAGCTTTCGGGCCAACACCGGTTAAATCTCTACCGGATGATCCCAAACGGATCCAATCCATGAGCGAATGGCCCGGTTTCAAAGCGCATTTATTACGCGGATTGCCTGGAAATTGAACAAGGAAATTAATTTATGCTCGATTGTTTAAAGAAAACAACAGCTTTTTGCTTAAATTATAGGATTGCTTTGAAATTTCTAAAATCTTTGAAATATCTCAACTTTAAGGAGCAGGCCTGCAAGGTTTCCGTCAGGCCGAACTGCCCTTAGGCGAACCCATTTGAGTTTGCCTTTTAATTAAGGTGTGTCACTGGAATTTTTCTTGACTAGCTGTGCGAACATACCGTTTTCTACATCTTTTTAGAAAATTATTCAGTGTCGAAGTTGAATAAACATTTGATCCATTTCTGGAAAGCTTATACATGGAATTTTCTCTACGCAAAGTCTAGAAATTCAAATGTTTAGAAATTCAACAAATTCACACAATCTCATCTTCTTTCCAAAGATCGTTAATCAAAGAGCTAGTTCCTTAAATCTCTGCCCGCGCCTTTTGAGAAGCCGATTTGACACCTTTAATTGCTCCCTTTTCTTAACATCCTTTGAGTAAAGTTGATCAATAAATTATAGCGAATTTTCGTTTGGTACCATTGGATTTTATTGCACGGTTCTTCAATATATACAGCTGTTTGTTGGTTAATTAAAATCGAAACTATTTGAACCAGAAAAAAAAGCTTTCAATTAAGCCAACACATTGTACAATTTTTAATTTATATTCTTTGTAATTGTAATCTCTCTCCTGTTCTCCAGCAGGATCAATAACGGATATTAATTAAAATCTCGACAGTCATCAAGTCGATAAGTTGACTTAATAAATACACCAATTTTTATTTCTATTTTCAGATCGATTTCCAATGCAATAACGAGATTAATATTGGCAATAAACAAATATTGATTATAGGCGAATATCACGCTCAAAATGATTCAAAAAATTAAAAAAAACTGCGATAAATCAGGGTAAACGTGAAATTAAAAACAGTTTAACTGCTTTCGATCAAAATCCGGAAAATTAGTTCAATTTCAGGTCAATTCAGATGATTACAATGTCAATAAAACACGTCTGCCCTTCTCACAAATATGAGGACTGGCATAAAATCATAATTTCTCCCTTATTTATATTAAGATTGGGATAATTTGTAGGTACAAGGACTTGGACAATCGAAACCTGATCGAAGGACCCTTTTGGGATATTTGAAAATGGGTTAACTTGACGTTAATTTCCGGTAGGCATCCAGTGTCTTGAATTTCAACTAAACGTTCGTAGTTATTTTATTAATTATTGGGTGTTTGTAATTGTTATTTATCTATGAATAGTGGAAACAAGGCCTTTGTGTAACAAGTGTGTACGTTGAAGTACGCGTGCGTCAATTACAAGAGTTTCACAAAGGCCGTTTCCACTCAAGTTAGATACACTATTTTTTCTACGATTGGACGGAAACTGAAAAATTACACCCGAAATCTGAAAATTTTATAATCGAATCAAAAAAACAACTATGGAGATAACAGATAAAGTATATTCAGCTCGCCGAAGTCTTCTTTCGCTCTAGTGCTGAAAAGTGCACTTTGTCGCACGATCAAATTCTGTGGCAATCGAGTGTTTTGCACATGTGAAACAGGCTAGAAATTTAACAATTTAACAGTCGTAGAAAAATTATTTTCAGCATGAGTAAGGTAATCCGTAGGGAAAATTTTAGCAAAATTAGAACCTTGTAGCTCATTAGGAAATCGGTGAAAAACTATTAACTAGACGGTCATGCGATTTTCACCAATTACACATGTATGTCGAGCAAGAATCACTAGATCTTAGCTAAATTGTTTTTTTTTCATTACTAGATCCTGGAAAAATGTACAAATTCTCTTTTTGGGATAGATTATTCATTGATAAAAAACATAAAAATCTCCTAGTCGTTCTTGAAGGTTCTACATGATTGTCTGATTAGTGAAAATTAGTGAAAGATTAGAAAAATTGCCAGATTAAGGCAGCTTTTCATGAATTTACTAATGAGTTAAGGCTCTAATTTTGCTAAAGTGCTCACTAGGGATTACAAATCCTTGGAATGTTTTCCAAATTATCCTCTAATTAATAAGAACTGTCGCAGAAATAAGGAACAATGAGATAAAACAAGCGGTATTCAATACTAAATTACCACTTTTAACAATTTAAAGTCAACTAAACAAATAAAATAGCAATTATAGAGTTTCCAAACATTGAGAAAAGTATGATGGAATTTCCCATAAGAAATCTCCTAGCAATAAATAATAAAAGACAGGTAATTTTGCAGAGTGCAGAAGAAATTTCAATTCATCCTACACCAAATTATTTTCCACGCAATTTTTTCAGGAAAGCTCGATTTTCCGATAACAAGGCCATCATTGGAAAGTTGATCAAATTTTCTAGTAATTGAAAAAAGCTGCCTCACAATAAATAGTTTAATAGTTGAAAATTTTTTGAATTTTAATAATTTTGATGTTTCATCATCATGTATAAACTTTCAGAAAATGCAAACTTTAATTAACCTTCAGCATTGCACAACAAAACTTGATATGAAATTTTCCCATTTTCTTAATTTCCCAAAAGACTATCAAGCCGAATCAATCGGCTATCACTTAATATTCATTAAAAACAAATCAATATAGGCTAAATTAAAGGAGAGAATTTTAAAAAAGCACGTTTCTAGTTTTCTTTCTGTGGGTCAGAATTTCCAAAAAAATCCAAAACGGAAACATCTATATAGTGCAGTTTTAAATGCTCTTTCTAACAAGCCCTAGTACATGATTTTCGAGTGGAAAATAAGGGAGAAATCGTTGATAAAATATTTCCCTTTTTTAAATAGTTTTAATCCGGTCCTTTACATTATTTTGCTAACTGATAATACTTGAAAATAAATGTTTAATTCTCGTAAAATTCCAATTATTCTCCAAACTAATTAAGGAACACGAATAAATTTGAAAGCGTAACAAAGAACTGCGACTACACAAGGATTACAAAATAAACTTTCTCCCTGTCTTCAGTCAACTCCAAACTGTATTTTAAAAAGTTAAACTTATTAAGAAGTAAATTGAAAATGTTTGTATTGCTTTTTTTGTTCTTTAATAGCAATTGTTGGAACGTAATTTACATAAAAGTAGCGTATTGAATTAAAAAATCCAATTTTAAACAATTTCTTTGAATATTTTATATCGAAATTTAAATAAATTCGAAAGCTACAAGTGGTTGACATGTTCTGTCCAACGGGCTATAGAACTTTATTTTAGAGTGAAAAATAAAGCAGAAATCGTTGATCAAATATTCCCCTTTTTCAAAAAGTTTCAATTTTTTATTTGTTTACGTTCAGATAAATTTCCAATAAGATAATAGAACGTGTTTTGAAAATGAACACAACAAAATGACTGAAAAAACAAACATTTGGTGAAATTGTAAAATCGGTTAAATCTCAATTTAATTACACTCCGTGAATTTGTTGGAAGCGGAAAATTGATTGAATTTCTGGCCATCGCAATGAAAATACACCCCCAATATGGGTTGCAATGTGATTTTGATGTGGTGAAAATGGTGGAGGCGCCGGGCGAATTTTTAAACCAACACACAAAATGATCAAGATTCACCTGTGTTGTTCTATTCTCTCTTCTTGAATTAGTGTAAATTGAAGAAAATATTGCAACAAGTGTTCAAATTAAACGTGCTAACTTGTCCCTTAAGGAGCCGGGCTATAATTACTTCGAAAAAAGAGGAACTTTGATTAACGATTTGTTGCTTATTTTTCACTCTAAGGTCAAGTATTATGCTTCGTTGGAAAGAGCAATTTAACCTACAGATCTTGAGTTGTAGATGATAATTTAGAATTCACAAATGCTATAAAATACAATAGAAATTCTTCAATATCCGGCTTTGATTGCCATAAATTAAGCCCTTAAATAAGCATATAAAAGCCGTTTAATCCGTGCTCGTTAAAGTAAGTTACTTGGAAATTTATCGACAACAATTGTGTAAAATGTTAAGTAAAACGTAAAACTAGAGGAACAATAGATTTATTTGTCCATTATTGAATAGTTCAAAGGTTACATACATTTGGAGAGTTGAAAAGATTACAAGCTTCCTGTGGTTGGGTTTCATGTACAATTGTTAGTGAAGCAAGTCGATTAGCTTTCGGTGCAATAAAGAGCATTTAATTCTAAATTGAAGTAGAAAGACCACAATACTGTCACTCAAAAAAATCCACAATAGACTGACACAAAACGACGCATAATAACAATTATTAAAGGGATAATGAAAATTGAACAGAAGAAATTTATAGATTGTTTCTATAGCTTATCATTGGCTGTTTTCGTTTTAATTCCTAATAAAATTTTATATAAATAGTTATATTTATAGAAGAAACATCCATCAAAGGTAACATTTCCATCAAAATGAGCTTTTAACAGCTTTATAAATAAACCATCAGACTGTATACACATTGATTTTCTTCCCTTTCAGACACTAATATCTTCCAGCACTAAATCTATTTCAATTTAGAAAATTTCATAACTAATTTATTTGTCACGTACCATATTATCGGATTAGAATACGTTCTCATCGGTTTTATTTAAGAAAAACGAGAAGAACTTGGTACATAGAAATGTGTGACTAGAATAGAATTTTCACGGTTCTTATCAAGCGACTATTATTCGAACTCATGTGCTATCATCGGTGGCGTAAAGTTCAACCCCGTTACCTACGCAATATCAGAGGCGACTCTGAAATATTTAGCGCTCTTGGAATAAGTTGTTTTGTTCAATAAGCGATTTCTGACTTTCTTAAATGTAAAATGTAACTAGTTCGATTTTTCTGTCAAATCCCTAGCCTGTTTCGCATGTGCAAAACTGTTTTTTGTTTAATTTTGAAAACATTCCAGCATTCTAGATGATTAGACCTTTTCTTCTCTAAATGGCACTGTTAGTACAAAATTTCTATATTTTGATGAATTTCATTTAATTTTTAAAATATTTCAGCACTACAATAAAATTAAAAAAAAAGTACTTCTAGTAAAGTTTCAAGGCTTTATTGTTTTAATGAAAAATTTGGAAATTTTTAGAAATATTACACCAATCTAGATTGTCATCAAAACTATAAAAAAGTAGCGCTCTTATTCTAGAATTTTAAAATTTTCACTTGAGACATTTTCCCCAATATTGAAAAGTTTTTATTTGATTTAGATAGAATTTTTGAAAAATTTAGCACTTTCATTCCAAAATTTGAAGATTCAATGAGAAATTTGTTTGATTTTGAAGATATTTTCGCATTGTAGATGCTCAATCAACATTTTATAAGATAGCACTGTCGGTACTCCTACACTACTACTACTACTACTACTAGTACTACACTTCACTGCACTACTACTACTACTAGTACTACACTACACTACTACACAAAATAAAAAAGAGTACTTTTGATATAATTTCGAAAATTAAACAGTTTTCGCATTGTAGATGCTCAATCAAAATTTTCTAAGATAGCACTCTCGGTACTCCTACACTACTAGTACTACACTTCACTGCACTACTACTACTACTAATACTACACTACACTACACTACACTACTACACAAAATAAAAAAGAGTACTTTTGATATAATTTCGAAAATTACACAGCTGGTCCAAAATTAGTACTTTTAGTGTAAAATTTCAAGATTGGTTTACTCCAACTTGCTTTATTTCTATCGGTTAAGTTCGTATTTTTATGAAAAAACTGGAATTTAGCTAGATTAGTTTAAAATAACAATTTTATCAACTCAATAAGACAATTTGGCAAAAAGTCGCATTTTTGGTGTACAAATAGAATAAAATTCAAACTCTACACAACGAAATTTAATTAGAAACTTGAAGTTTAGCTCAAAAATTTCATGAAACCTGTTAAAAGTTATAATTTAGATGAGAAAATGTTAAGAAAATTAGTTCAAACAGAACCTCAGAGATCGATTAGAAATTTGTACCTGGATTGATCGATTTTGAACAACTTCGGGCGAATTATTTTGGAAAATTTTATTATTAAATGACTAGATAGGATAGGATAGGATTCCTCTAATAGTTCTAATAGACACGAGACACGTTTTAATTTATTTTTTCTGCTAACTTTTCCAACAAACGAACAACTTCAACAAACATTTCGTGATGGAGTGTGCGTTCTTCAACTAAATACACTTTGTAAATGTTTACCGAAATTCATTCTGCTATTAAAATTATTATTGAACTGACAGCAATTAACATTATATGTGTTTGCCAACAATTCAGGTTTTTTTTTGTAAACTATGCCCCTAGAGGCGAATGATGTTTTAATAACGATGAAGTTTAAAGGAGAAATTACAAGTTAAATAACAAGAATCGATATATCACTCCCCATATTTTCATTGTGTTTTCTTGCATTATTCTTTGTTTTTCTTCCTGTCGTTACAATCGAGTGAGTTTAAAGAAACACAAAGTGATATTGAAAATTAACGTTTATTTAAGGGAGGAAAAACATGAGAACACTAGCATTATTCAACTGAACTAAAACTGGAAAGTCTATATGAGAACTCATGTTAGTTGATGGACGATTTCAAAAATATTTTACGGATTTATAGGAGATTATTTCTACAAAAACATGAATCTTGTAGCTTATTGGAAAGTTGTTAGAAATGCTCATTTTATTATTGATTATTTTAATTAGAATACAAATCGAATTCTATTCAAAATAATAATTCAAAATAAGAAGACAGAGCGGGGACAACTTCTACTATTCCACTCAGCTTAAATTCAATAATGAAACGAAATTCAAAACAATTTATAATAATGAATTCTATTACATTTAAAATAACTAATGTTCGTAATTACTGTTGAAAATACAAGACGAGATAAAACTTTAAACATGTTAAAATGGAATTCCCCAGCGAACAACGAAAATAATTCCCAACTGGCAAACTTTACAGCATATTTTTTGTAAACAGTGAAAAATTTCAAGCATCTAGAACTTGCTAAATTGTACATTATCTGTTACTATTAACTTTGATTAAGTTTCAAGATTAATTAAATGTTGATCGAAACACTTGCACGTAATTGTAAGTTAATTTGTCGCTCTCGAAAATGGAGGAATGTTCGAGCAACGATTTCTCCCTTATTTTCCACTCAATAATTAAGTATTAGAGCATGTTAGAAAAAAGATTCCAAGCTGTAGAACGTGCTCTAAAATTTTATGCTAATTTTCAGTTGTTGGGGGTAGTAAATTGAAAATTTTTCCCCAATTTACAAGAAATTCTTTGCGCTATTTAAACATCGAGAATTATACATTTTCATATATTGCAACAACATATTTTAAGAATTATCATCATTACCAAATTTATTTTATCTTGCTCATGAAAAATTGAATTTTAATGAGAAAGTGTCAATTTTTGAGTTTACTTTACTTAACGAAGATGGCGTGGTTTCATAAATGTAAGAATGTTTGGCAACCTTGCATAAACTGGTAATAAGATAGAGCACATACTTATCAACATTGTAATAGCAGCACCATCTATACTTATATTCAATAAACAAAGAAGCCCCATGCATGAAAATTAGTAAGTTTTTTATATAAGATTAGCATAACTATAAAGTCTATAGAATTATATACAAACTGGCAAAAGTTGGCTAGACATAATTATTTTTAATGAGTGAAAATTGTATATTTCGTCTCTATGATAAGATTGTACAAAAAACGTTCCTCGCCATTTGGCCATTTCTCTTAATTTTCTGGAAAACTGCCAACTGATGGGAATTTTTTTGCAAATTGGGAAAGCTCTTTCAATGGGAGAAAATCTACATAGGCTCCTTGAGTTTCAACTACAACTCAAATTGCCACAATATTCTCCAGAACTGTAAGACTTCTCTTGTACAGATTGAAATGCTCTTTCTAACAAGCCCAAATACTTGAATTTTGGGTGAAAAATAAATGAAAATCCTTTTTTACTAACAATCTCTAGTCTTGATCCTTTCCATTAAAAAAAATCCATTTAAAATGTGAATTATGAAGAAAAATCACTTATCAAATATAATCATTTTTCCAATGAGTTTTTCAAAGTTTATAGCAAATTGAAAACGCTTTCCGAATTTCTCAAAAATTTTCCGGCGAGTTCGCTACTATTCCAGAAAATTTACAAGTTGACAACTTTATGCGAAGTGTCTTATGCCAAGTCGTTTATCTTTTCTTTGAGAGTCTCTATGTTGTGAACTTACAGAACTTTTATCAACGCAATTTTCTTAAGAAAGCAAGGAAGATTTCCCCTTAACATTATCATTGAAAAGCGCATAGATAGAATTCTCTACAAATTTAAAACGAAATCTCCGAACCTGAATTTGTAAATTTTATTACGTTTCCTTCCAGATAGAGCGGCATTCACGTTTCTATCTTTAAGCTAGCACAGGAAGACTCAATATGAACTTTTTCCATTTTTAATTTCCGGATTTTTTAAAATTTGCTACCGCTTATAGACATACTGCAAATAACTAAATACAGATAGACTTATGGGGGCAAATATGGAAAACATACAAATAATAGAATCTAGAATTAGAATAGAACCGATGCAAATATTTATCAGGCAGATTGTAAACTAAAACTTGTTCAAAATTTTGAATTAGAAGCACAAGAAATTGAAATTCTTCAATAAAAGGTACAAATAATGCCCTTTCCAACGAGCCATACTGCTTTACTATAGAGTGAAAAATAAATGATAAATCGCCGGTCAAATTTCCTTCCCTAACGTGTTTTAGTCCTCTTATTTACTGAACAACGATTAATAAAAGATTTTCTTTTAATTCTCCCTCACAAAGAGTTTCTTATTTGCTACACATTTCAACAACAAACAGTTTCATAACAAGCCAAGTTAATCACAAAATAGAAACGTAAACTAAATACATTTTGAAAAAAATCAATTTATACAGTTAGTCGAATTTTAATTGAATCTTTTTAATGAAAGCATTAATTCTAAGAGTCTTTAATATTTGAAACAGTACTATGGCGAGATTAAAAGCAATTGCTCTGAACGCAAAGAAAACAGCAGCATTAGATCTTGTTCATTTCTAGCGAGAAAAATTAAATCTAATTACTCTGCTGAATTGTACTTTTACCGCTTAAGAATCGACAATTTAGCTCGAATTTGACTTGACTTGACTTGACTTGACCTGACCCAACCGGGTGATTTAAAGCATAAATTTGTTGTTTAAACACAAAAATACGACAATTTAGTAAAGTTTGGTCACAAATGTTGAACTTTGCTGCTAAATTATGCATTCAAATTGTCAATTCGTCTAAAATTTTGGCATTTAACAGTAGAAAACTTTTTAATTCAAAATTGACGAAAACCATTTTAGGTAGAAAATCTCGAGTTTCAAAGTTCCAGCCTCGCAAATATTTACTGAGTAACGATTAATATTTTTTAGTTCTCCCCCAAAATAAAGAACTTCTTATTTGTATAAAACTTGCCGTATTCGGCGCACATTTCAACAACAAACCGTTTGACAACAGGCAACGTTAATTGCAAAACAAACACGTAAATTGAATACAAAATTTTGAAAATTTGTAATTCTAACATTAGACCTGACCTAGATCCAGTTTCTGGCATGTTTATTCAAAGAATTCACAACTAAAAGTAGAGAATATAAAAGGAATTATAGACAATAACAGAATTCTTGATTCGCCAAATATTTCACCACATCTCCATCTTTAGATTCACAATTTAGCGACGAAAATTATGAATTATTCAACATGTGTCCCCCATATCCTTCACGGCTCTATTTCATATAAGTTTAAAAGACACCGCATCATGCGGTGAATCATAAAATATCGTCACCATTATAATTTAAATGATTTGAAGCTAAATTTTAAAGCCAAAAAAACCAAATTCTAACCTGATTGTTGTTTCTCGATAGTTTCAACAGTTATTTTATCTTGTCCATTATCGGTATCTTCAACGCGTATCTTGCGCCAACGATAACACCAATTACAACAACAACAACAACCATTTTTACAAAGAAACGATAGAAATGATGACATTATCAACAAGAGAATTACGATGCAAATCATCGATTTTTGATAATTGTTGATAACATCGTATTTTGGGTTACTCGTTTATATGTTTTTGCAATTTTCTCTGAAGAGTTGCTACAGCGCCGGTGGCTCAAAGCCGACTGGTGGATGTTGTGCCGCACGCGCGATTTTATACCACAACCCTTACAAGCGTGTGTTGTAAATTAGATATAGATACAGATAGATAGGGTAAAGAGGGTTGTAGAATTGATATCGAGATGTGAATATAATATGACTGCGACCATAAAACTCGAATTGGGGGGCAATTGTAGAAATGGTGGATGCGCCGGGATTATTTCATCTAAATACAGGGTGTAATTGGAATGCACAACAATATTTAAACTTCATTATCCGGTGGGATAGAGTAAGATAGAAACATTTTGATGGGCCAAAAGAATTGGCTAAAACTGCAATGATTGTTTGATGGTCGCTGGTTAAGTACAGACTCGATATCTTGCCTTTTAGTGTAACTGAGGACAGGCTAGTTTGCTTCGAGCGAGACTCTTAAAGCATTTTGATTGGCCAAACACACCACACTCAAATAAACATTTTTAAAAGTTAATCAACGAAAAATAGCCGGAAAGTCCATGAAATTGGCAAATCAATACACTTAATGCACCAACAAGTGAACTCTTTATAGTGATTAGCTTCAAGCTAATCTGTTAAATCGACCACCAGCTGTACATAAACACAATTACTTATCAGTAAGTTTGCTCGTTTCCAGGTGATTCTAAGAATCTTGGAGAAATTTTCTATTCGTTTTTTTTCCGAGAACGGATCCACATCGATCCCCCAATATATTATAAAAATGTGCTAAATTTTTGGAGGCCTACACGAGGTTTGTACGCCGTGTCTTTATTTGGCGAGCTACTTGTGAAATATTTTAAACGGTGACAGGAGGGTGTCTGGAAATCATCTTAGCAAAATATGTGTCCTGTAGCTCATCGCAAAATTGAGCAAAAAAACGTACAAAAGTGAGGTACGCATGTAAAATGACTCAAGGAGGCTCTCAACGTAATTTTTCCGCATATTCCTACAAAATAAACGCAAAATACTCCCATTCTAGAGTAAAATGAAGAGAAATTAAAAAAAAATCATTAACGTTTTCGAAAATCGCTACTTGGTTAGAAACGAACGTTTTTTGAACAATGGGCTGCGGGGCCAAAATTTTGTGAAAATGATCTCCAGAGACCTCCTTATAAATCCCTAAAATTACAGATTGCTCGCTAAATAAGGGCAGCATTGAGGATGGCAACTTGAAGGTGCTTTTCAAATATGCAACAAATTTTCCTAGAAAAATAATGGAAATTTTGAAAATTTATATTCGCCCTATTTTCTACAATTTAAATGGCAGCTGTCAAACTGCTTCAAAGAAATTATTTAATAATTTCTAACTAGGTAATTATTCATGATTATATTTGTTATGTGTTACTTGGGATAATTTTAGTTTTAGTGAAACAAATCTGTAGCAATGCCTTCAGGGCTTATTTTTAGATAAATAAAAGATCTTCAAGAGGCACAAAGGCAAACGGACAATTCAAGAGTATTTGAAATTTTAATTGTCATGTTAATTAGTTGGTTAATTCGTTAGTTGGTCTAATTGGGGTCGATTGGCTACTTAGCCTTACCGAACTACCACCAGTATCATGTATTGTTGATAATCCTCTACTTATAGTCCAATAGAGTTGAAAATTGGTATAGATGTTAAGTACACCATTACAAATTAAATATCAAAAGTCCCCATCAATCCGACATCTGCTAAAAAATATTCAAAGTCAGAGGTCAAAAATAATGTTTCATTGCATTTTTCTCGTAAATCGTAAATATTATCGTAAAAATATAAGAGACAAAAGTTGTAGATCATACAATTGTCTACAAGTTTGTTCCTATACTTTTTTTCTCTAGAAGTCACCATTTCTGAGATATTATCATTTCAAACAGCATAAATATGCACGTCTATTCTACGTTATTAAGCTCGGAATATAGAGTTCTTATAGCAACTGCCAATATTTGACCAGCATCTCAAGAAATATTCCAAGAATTTATAGGGGGATTCCTGCGAATACTTTAGCAAAATTTGGGCCTTGTAGTTTATTTGAAAGTTGGCAAAAACGCTCATTTCTGATCATGTTGTAATTTTTCAAAATAGATTTGTTCGTCTTTCTCCAAAATATGGCAAAAAAACTAATGCGGGGGGCACCTTTGACTGATTCCGAGTTATTTGACATGTTGCACTTGTTTTAAAAAATCGCAACATTACCTAAAACGATCGTTTTTTGACCAACTAATCGATGAGTTATGAGGCTCAAATTCTGGTAAATTATCTTCAGATCCTTTTATAAATCCCATTGGTATTCTCCAACTTTTTGAAAATTCGTTACCAAGACAATGCTGGGGACTGTCTTATTCTTGTCCCTTTTCAATTCTGCCTATCATTGTAGAGAGAAATAGAAATTCTGTCTAAACAAACTGTTGTTTTTCAGCACTGTCATGGTAACGAATCTGCATTAAGTTACAGAATACGACTATCTAATTAAATGGAATCACTACAGATTGTGCAGTAAATAGACCAAAGAAAGCACGTTAAAAAGGCACCAAGTCCACTACTTCACTAATAGTAAGAAAATCTATGCATATTATGTAGAATGCCACTCCTTCAATTGTTCGAATTGTGATATCTCAGGAATGGTGATTCGCAGGCAAAAAGTATGGGAAGGACTCTTATAAAAAACTTTTGTCGTTTATATTTTGATCAAATGTCAGAAACATCCATCGATTAGAACTTCTTATACTCGAACTTCTAATGGGCCATCATTTTGGCTCATCCTATACTATATTTGGTTTACAATTACACTTTTACGCCTAGTAATCCCCAATTTCTCTAAATAATCAAACCGGAAAGCCCCAAGGAGTCTTAATTTGTTCCACTTTACACATCTCTTTCTTCGTGTAGATTTTAAGTTGGCTCATAGAATGTTTACGAGATAATTAGAGTGAGGCTCTATTGCCTAATACTCCATCAACCATGCTAAAATTGTTGGGTTTATCCTTTGTTAATAATTCTACAAGTAAACGATGCTTCACTGCCGTTCAACTGGCTAAAATGTTTGTATAAACACTCAATACAAAATAAATTTATTGAAACAAAGAGAATTAAAAGTTTTCTAATTAATAATTGGTTTTTATAAAGAATTTGATTAAAATTTCATGGAAAAAAATTCGATGAAAATGTTGAAAATTTGATTTTATAATTCAATACGCTACTTCTTTATGTAAATTATATTCCAACAATTTCTATTAAAGAACGAAAAAGCAATACAAACATTTTCAGTTTTCTTTTTAACAAGTTCAACTTTTTAAAATACAGTTTGGAGTTGATTGAAGATACAAAAAATGCTTATCAAAATTTCATTACACAGTCAACGGTTCTTTGTTACTCTTCCAACTTTATTCTTGTTCCTTAATAAGTTCGAAGAACAATTGGAATTAAACATTTATTTTCCGGTATTATCGATTGGCGAACTTGTGAATTTCACTGGCAGGATTAAACCTTCTTAAAAGAATAGAAATATTTGATCGACAATAACTCCCTTATTCTCCAGTCTCTAGTCTTACTCCGACTAGGCTAGTAATTTAGTCGACTAGTTGGTTTTTCGAGTAGAAATATAGGAGAAATCTATGATCAAAGATTACTCTTTTCTAAGGAATTGTAGGCCCCTAACAGACCAATTAGCACGTTTAATTTGAACACTTGTTGCAATATTTTATAAGAGGATTCTTGGAGATTATTTTGTCAAAATTTGAACCCCGTAGCCTCGCCCGTAGCTCATCGGAAGTTGATCAAAAAACGCTCGTTTTAATAAAAACTACGCTTGTTGAAGCTCACTGTGAGAGAAACACGTCTAATCACTGACATTATTTTTTCAATTTTCCTCCATTTCATGCTGGAAAAAACACGAAGTATTCCTACCCGTTCCACAATAAAATAAAGAAAACCGAATAAAAACAATGTTAGGAGCATCCCTGAATCTTCTTATGTGTGTAACCCGTTTTTGAAACGATCGTTCTTTGAGAAGCTATCCGATGAGCTACGTGGTCGAAATTTTGCTCAAATGATCTCCAGAGGCTTCCCAATAAAGCCTCAGAATATTTTTCAAATCAGTCGTCGAATCCTAGAATTAGAAGCATTTAAGTTAAACAAGGTACAATTAATTCGCCCGGCGCCTCCACCATTTTCACTACATCGCTACATTTCTGTTCAAATTGAGAGTGTTTTTCACTGGAATGACCATAAATTGAATTTTCCAGTTTCAACGAATTTAACGAGTGTAATTAAATTGAGATTTAATCGATTCTAGAGTTTTACGAAATTTACTCGTGAATTTCTCAATTTTTCAACCCTTTTGTTGTCTTCTTCATTTCCAATAGAAAGATTAAAATTGATGTGCTAATTAAAGAACTGGGGAAATTTTGTAATTTACTCTAAAATGGAGTGCTTGGGCTTATTAGAAAGAGCATTTCAAACCTCAGACTTCTACTATTTTGGATCTTACAATTGAGGAAAATCTTGTGCCATTTTCACCTATTGAAACTAATTGTTCTGTACTCGATTTTCTCCACTTTGTAGAATATTTGATAAGCTTCCCAATAGTACTATTGCTGCCTGAAAAACTCGCTAATTTTCGAAGAAAAATTCCTGCAAAATAAGCTTCTCGCTTTGCGTTTTTTGTTCTGGAAAACGGTGATTGAATTCCGAATTACAAGCATATATTTTGCTTGTTTCATACTTTCTCCTTTAATTTAGCCAATTTAGCCAATTTTTCAATGATTTTCTTATAACACATAGCAAATTGATAGTTTTCCAAATCTTAGGAATCTTTTGGCAAGTTTATTAGTTTTCCAGAAAATTAATGATAATTTTACTACAAGTCTTGCTTGTACCTGGTAATTCATTTTCTTTCGTTCCGGTTAATGTTTCTGCTCCTGTTTCAGTTGAAATAAACTTCAGAAATCCTGTTTCTGTTAACATCTCTATCAATGCAATGAGTTGCTGGCAAAAATATAAAAAACTCACGCTTTTAAATTATCATCTATACCCATATCTTGCAGCTTAAAATTCTTTTTCAACGAGCTACAATACTTTGTTTTATAGTGAAAAATAAGGCAAGAATAGTTGATCAAATATTTCCCCTTTTGTTAGACTGCCAGTTCAGTCGCTTAATGTTCAAAAGGTTAATTTTTAAAGTAAACCAATTTAAAATAAACGAAACATAAGAACATACGGTTAGAAATGAATAATTGTAACATCTTTTTATTTGTTCCTTAATTTATCAATTATAATTATGACCAATTCAAGTTAGTTAAACTATTAAACAATTTATTGAACAACAACAACACACAACAATAACCCAGAGGAATAGAATACAGTATTAATAAATCAAAGCGAGAATAAATGAGAAAGAAAAGCAACTAGGTCAACTCCAATTTTATCAAAAAACATCAACAATAATAAAAATCTAGTACAGAGAAAATGAGTTTTATTCGAAATTCTCGACGATTATACAGATGCTAGTAAACAGCAATGGTAATTTAAATTATTAATCGGATAATTGTGCCAGTTTCCCAATGACATTCTAACATTAATCCAAAATGATCTATTAGCTTTTATTTTTCTCTGTTTAACAAACGGAAATTTAACAAGAATAGAGAAGGGAATTGGAACGACGACTTTTGTGACAGTTGAGAAGAAGAAAAATTCAACTCTGAATCGTTTAATCTAAACGTCTGGAAATTTTCAAAGAACTTCAATGAATACAACCAAATATCGACAAATCAATCTATACGTCGTGTTGCAAGTTAAAAGTTAAAAGACTATAAACGATATTCAAGTTTCTACTATAAAGCTATTCGTTTTGCGTCTATAATAGTGTTGTTAAAGTAACCAAAACAGTGCTTTAAGCGGTAAGACTAGAAGTCGGTAAAATGTGTAAACTTTGACGAATGGTTTTTCGTTCATTTTTTAATGAAAATTCACGTTTTTGGGTTTGTTCGAGAGAGCATTTCAAGCCGCATAATAGAGATTTTATAGTTTTGGCGAATCTTGTGGAAATTTTGAGCTATAGATGAAAATCTTGAAACATAATTTTCCCCAATAATTCGGCTTATATCGATTTGTTTTCATTAAATATGGGCTTTAATCGACAGTAAATTAAGAGCTCTTCCAATCGGTAATAAACATTGTTTTCTGTGCGACTGAACTGCGGTTTTCCAAAATAAAAAACTTTCTCGAATGCTCCTTAAAATTCTTCAACAGCATTCTATTTATCTCCAAACACAAGCGAGTTATCGATTACTGAATATTGGCGTTGTTTTGTCACTAAATTTTCCGGGAAACTAGCAAGCCGATTGGAAAATTTCTTGGAAATTTGGAAAGCACTTTCCATTTTCTATTTATTGTGCAAAAATCGTTCGTAAATTTATAAATTTGGCCAAATTATCGGTGAAAATATAAAAAATGTGCAAAATATAGAAAAAATCATACTTCTAGATTTTCGTCTATAAATTCGAACTTAAATGCAATTTTCCATAACGAAGAACTTTCTCTAATGCTCCTTGAAATGCTCCTTCTAGTGCTGTTTTATTTATTGCGATATTCATGAAAATAAGCAAGTTATCGATTATTAAATTGTTTGGACACCGAATCGAAAAAAAGCTTTACTTTTTTACAATTTCCTGGAAAACTATTTGGAAAGCACTTTTCGTTTTCTCTAATCTCTGTCAGAATCATTGGAAAATAGACAATATTGGTTAAATTATGAGGAAAACTTCAAAAATATTGTAAAATATTACGAAGCAACATGCTTCAAAATTTTCCTCTGTAACTCAAAATTTAATCAGAACTTTCTGAAAGACAACAAATTCTTAGATGCACCGTGAAATGTTCTTTTTAAATCTATTTTCATTTCTGTGATCTTTCGAAAAACAGGCGAGATATCGGCATATTTAAATTGAAATTTAAAAGGCAATGGCATGGGCCTCCTTATGACAGTTGGCTCCGGTGTCACTGTACCAACAGTTGCAAAATTTAAAATTTAATTTTAAAAAATCGAAGCTAACCGTAATGCCTTTCGATTTCAGAAAAATGGGTACACTACCCCATATACAGGGGGTTGTCTAAAGATAGTTCAGATGGAACTTCTAACACTTTTAATAAGCCTGGTGCACCCTGTTTAATAACCGTTTATTCTTGATACGGACTTATCACTATTAAATTTCAACCCTCTTTAGTCCATACCAGGCCTAACCTTCGGTATTAATTTGTCGTTGATTATTAAAGTTAAAATACATCGAGCACATACTAATAACAAAATTGCATTCAATCCCATCCGAATATACCCCAGAAATGAATTCTATTAGCTCAAGTTTCAAAATTTCTAAACGATATTTAGGAAAAAACGCAGAAAACAATTTGTGATCAAACAAAACAAGCAATTAATTGAATCTCAGTATCGTCCTTGTATGATTTCCAACAATGAGGATTTAATAATAGAAAAAATGGAAACCCACAAGAAAAAGGGCAAACATATAAATCGATCATATGTTCTGAAAGCTGAACGAGTAGTAAACTTGAACCAATCCAAAAAACAAACATTTCTATCTGCCCATCCGCCATGGATTGATTTTTTTTCGTTCCCAATGCTTCGTAGATTGATTGAACGTGATATGTTTTAGTAAAAGCAAAGAAAACGTACAGAAAAAGGGAAAAAGCAACGAATACCTATATAGGGGAGAATCTCAGTTTTTCTCCCAACAAACAGATTTAGTTACAACTGGAGAACAACAAAACCAACAATGGAGAACAGCAAACAAAAAAAACAACGTTAGGATCGATATTACTTCAATTTCAATCAAATTCCTATTGAATTTGCACAAATATATAGAAACATACAAGACAGGAATGTCGATTTTATGCTATTATGTGGATATATGTGGAGAGAATATAAGAGGAAATAGCGAAAACTGTATAAAAATACAGCCTGGGCCACCTTAGGGTACACAGTTCTCATAGCTCCCCTGATAACTGGACGATTTGGAAAATTGTTCAAAGCTAGGGCACTTTTTACCAAAATTTGGACCTCGTAGCTCATTGGAAATCTAGTAAAAAACTACTCTGATCTGAGTGGACACATACCGCGAGTTCCACTTCAATCTTTCTGTTTTTTATGACGAGCGATTTGAAAAGTATTTTAAGAAATTACAAGAGGTTCCAAATTCTAAACCATGTAGCTCCCCAGGAAGTTATTTTTTAGATCCAGATTTTGGAACAATCTCGTCAATAACCACCAGTTTTCCAAACGAATTCTGCTTTGTTATTGTAAAAGAAGAAAGCAGAAAGTTTAGGCACCTTTAGGCAAATTTTTGAAAAAAGTTTGCTTCAGATTTTGAAATATTCATCTACTTTAGTAAGTCTTGCTATTTGTAAGCAACTTTTAATCAATTATTTTGGTTCTAATGATTACAATTTCTATCAAATTTGGTTACTCAATCATTTTGAAAAGAGGCTTTTGGGCCTTTTGGGATTGTTCGAATCCAAATTTCGAGCCATTCTTATGTTTGCTACAATATTGAAAATAATGAGGCAATTAATCACGCTGCACCCCACAAGCCGACGTTTCAAGTAAAAACAGGCGGTATAACAACCAAAGATAACTGGAAGATGCTCGCAAAAAATAAATTAATTTTTTATCACTGAATCTTGGAAAAATGGAGAAAATTGCTCTCTGGTTTCAATTACATTACGGTTTCTAATAAATAAAAGTTACAACTATCTGGCCCAGACAACGCACATGGGCATCATGATCACCCCTACGCATCTATTCGGTCTACTTTCAGACAAGCGTGTTTTCTTTTCAAACGAATTTTCTAAGAATTATTAAGAACTTTGTATCAATTTTCTAGAAAACTTACAAGTATGTAGGTAAATTTCTTGTAAAGCATTTTCAATTTTGTACCAAAATCTGTAATTTCGTTGCAGAATAAAGAGCATTCTCCAAGTTACGAGAGCGATGATGAATGAAAAGTTAATTAACTAGTTTAGCTGTTTACTACTATTTCACCCTTGAATAGTTCCCTAGAAATCCCCGAAATATTTTTCAAATCGACCGGTAATTGCTCATGTATTGGGTACATTAGAAATGAATAAGGCATACGTGACTCTCATTGTTTTCACATTACTTAAACGATATCAAAACAATAGCAATTAACACTAATTTATTGTGAAAATGTTTCCTTATTCAATTAAAAATAATGAACAGCTGAGAGGTCAACGCCATTTATATTCATGGTCGCACTTTTTAAGAAAGTATGCAAAAAACGGAAAAAACAACTTTACAAGGATTTCTCGATCCTTCTGAGTCATTTTATGTGTGTGATTGGCGAAAATTACGAAATTGTCCAAAACAAGCATTTTTTGATCGAGTTCCTGGTGAGTTGAAGGCTCCAAATATTGTTGAAATGTTCTGACAGGATCCTCCTACAAATCCTCAAAATATTTTTAGAATCGCTCACTAACTAATGAGACTTATCTTTAAGTTATACCAAGTGTTTCATTTAATTGTTCCTTGTAGGAGGAGGCGGCAAAACGATTACCTCAGCCGATATTGGAGAGCGACATTCTAAGTATTTTGAAAAAAATTGGATTCGAACAATCTTAATAACTTCAAAATTCTCTTTTCAAAATGACTAAATAACCAAATTTGATAAAAATGACTCATTAAAGTCGCTTTTAAATAGCAAAGTTGCCTAAAATCTAGCCTTAAATTCGAAAATTTTTCCCAAAAAGAGAAAAGACAAAATTTTATCCTTAAATTTGACTATTCGTGGCTAGATTTTCTGTTTTCTGATTTGACAATTACAAAATTCGTTTGGAAAACTGATGGCTGATGACGAGAATGTTTCAAAATCTGGAGTTCTAGATTTATAGCCTTTTCTATAACCAGTTGTTAGAAATTGTCAATTTAACAGGTAGAATATGCCAAATTGTTTATCATACATGGCAATATCTATTGTTTCAAAAATATCTCAAGGAGCCTCTTGGAAATCATTTTGGAAAATTTCGAGCCTCCTCATTCATTGCAGCATGTTTGCTACTTTTTTCAAATTTTTCTCCATACTATCCCCGAATAAACGCGTAATTCTACCCGTTTCAGAATAAAACAAAGATGCTATCCATCCTGAGTTATCTAACGTGTGTAGCTCATTTTTGAAAACCGCTACATCTTCAGGAGCGATCGTTTTTCGACTAACCTACATGGTTCAGAATTTGCTCAAATGATCTCCATGGGAAAGGGGAGTTCCTTCAAACATTATTCAAATAAGAGGTTCTGCCATAAGAGAAAAATAATGTTTCCACGCTTCCAAAGAGATAGATAAAAGGATAACTTAGATAGAAATACAAACTAGGTTATCAAAAATTGAAAACTTGACCACCCACCCTTAGTCCCTTGTCCAGACACACCACCTTCTTTCAGAGGAAAAAAATTGACCTGACTTGCTATCTTTGCCGCACTCATGTGGCACATGGATTCAGATAAAGACGAAGCTATCCTTAAAATTCGAGTATTTGTATTTCAATTCGATCTTTAACTAAATCAATGTGCTACATGAGTATGCCAAACACAGCAAGTCTTCAACATCTGGTTTGAAAAGGAAATTTGTAAAATTCGAAACAGGTCACATTTTTTTCTGTGGAAGAAAGTGGTTTGTTTGGACAAGGGACCAATGAGGTACTAGAGTGCGCATCCCCTACACTTGTATAAGACCAATTTGGTCCTCATATGGGGAAATTTTAACAGTTGGTCCTCACTCTTTCTAGCTCAGGAGAGTCTCGTTTTCTCAAGTCTGCTGAAACGACACCAACATATCGACATTTCCAAGATGTCTGCCACCATATGTGGACACGTTGTTTAGCCGGATGCACTCTAGTACCTCAGTGCAAGGGACTAAGGGTAGGTGGTCGAAGTCACTCATCTACTATCTCTCTGAGGGAGTCTCAGGAATCTATCTCCATTGAGCCTAGCAATGAGAATCACACTCTATAGGAACATTTAAGTGAAACAGGAGGTATACTTTAGAAAAATCCATCTGGATAGATTTAATTTATTATTCTTATTGTGTTAAAAACTTGTTTTTTACAGGAATTATGCATAAATAAACGATGTAATTATGAAGAATAATAGCACTAAAATAAATTTTATTCAATGTTATAACTGATAGTTGTTGTTAAGTGGAATTCAGCAAATATTCAAATGTTATAAATTCATTCAATGGAACATTTACCATTGTCGTCAACAACAAACAAGTTGAATGAATAAATTTCATTTTCAAATAAATGGAAACAGAAATAATAAAACAAAGAGAGTGATAATTTTAAATATCGCCCGATAAAGGTAAAAAAATTGAAAATTCCCCAATCTACTCGAATGGCAAATTCGTCTAGGAACATCAATCAAAAACGAGCCATGCTTTGTAAATAAAAAAAACCAATTTTCCACACCTATTTTCCCACGAAAATAAGCAAATTTTTACAACACAACAGCACAATTTCAAAATCGATAGAAACGTCTACAAACTCAAAAAAACCAGGTGCAAAACTTCTATGTTTAAAGGGAAGATTCACTACTTTTTAAAAGGGCAAAAAATACAGGTATATTCGCATATAAAACAATTATTTTACTAGAAAATTTACAATTTACTAGCTTTTCAAAAATTATTACCATTGGACGAATTTTGGAAGTAATCGGAGAATTCAACGAACCATTTTTATCGAGAAACATTACTCCAGGCGACGATCATCAATGGAAACTTTACTGACCTTCTAACAGCTGTTTACTAGTTTTAATTTGATAGTAGAAGATTGTTAAAGTTATTTGAAAGTTTGTTTTTTAAAAGGAGAAATCTGATACTCGCCACATTAGAAATGAATTAGGTATACGGACTTTTATAATTTTCACTTTGAGTGTTATCAAAACAAGAATAATAAACACTAATTTATTGTAAATATTCGAAAAATGCTAAATAGTTGAGACAAGGCCAATGTTCACCATAATTGTTGGAAGTAATTCGCATTTTTTCAGCCCAAAATGTAAAAGAAACATTCTGGGGAATTCTTAATCGTTCTGTGTGTAATCGGTCGGTAGATCGAACGACTTTGTCTGACTTACCGTTGAGCTACAAGGTCCAGCTTTTACTAAAATATTCTCTGGTAACCCCTCTACAAATTCGCAAAATATTTTTTAAATCGCTTATCACGTATCTTCAACACAATAAACTTTTGAATGGTCCACCGGTACAAAAATATGCTCGCAAATTTTCCACAATAACTCAAAGTTGAATTAAAATTTTTCAAAACAGGGAACATCACTCGATACTCCTTGAAATGCTCTTTCTAATTCAGTTCAAGTCAGTAAATTCTGATGGAAAATAAACGAGAAATAAATTCTTAAATATCGACATTTTAAAAGATAGAATTTGGAGAATCGAGGGGAGCATCCACAAAAAATCAATGCGATATTGTCCGAAAAAAGCGCTTTTAACCGACTTACCGATAAGCTACAAGGTCCAACTTTTGTTTAATTATTCCCTGGGGACCACTCTACAAAACCTTAAATTATTTTTCAAATCGGTCACCTACTAATTGGACTTATCTTCAAAGTATACACTTTTGAATGGTGCACTCGGTATAAAAACATACTCGTGAATTTTCCCCAATAACTTAAATCTCAATTGAAATTTTCTCACACAAAAAATGCCACTCTATACTCCTTGAAATGCTCTTTCTAATTCCAGTGTAATCATTGAAATTCGAAAAGAAACAAGAAGTAAATTGACATTTTATTTAAGATAGGATTTGACGAAAAATCAGTGCATCATTGACTGAGAAAACCGGTTTTTTGACCGACTTTCGGATGAGCTACCAAGTCCAATTTGTTCTCAAATATTCTCCGAAGATCCCTCTATAAATCCTCAACATATTTTTCGAATTGCTTATCAACTAATAGGACTTATCTTCAAAACACTACTCTATTGAAGGGTCCACCCAGTATAAGAACATGTTCCTAAACTTTCCCCGATAACTCTAACTTTAATTGGAATTTTCAAAAACGAAAAATGCCACTTCATATGCCGTAAAATACTCTCTCTGACCCTGGCCAAATCATTACAATCCGTTGGAAAATAAACGAGAAATAAATTCTTAAATATCGGCATTTTTAAAGTTCGAATTGGAACAATGTAAATGCAACATTGTCCAAAACAGCGTTTTCTAACCAATTTCCCGATAAGCTACAAGGCCCAACTTGTGCTTAAAGATTCTCCAGAGACTCCTCCACAAATCCTCAAATTGATCATCAACTAAAAGGATTTTTCTTCAAAACTACACACTTCCGAATAGCCCACCGATATAAAAACATACATGATAATTCTCCCCTATAACTTGGAGCTCAACTGAAATTTTCCAAAACAGAAAATATCACTCAATTCTCCTTAAGATACCCTTTTTAATTCCGTTTAAATCATTAAAATCGCTTGGAAAAAAAACAAGAAATAAATTGTCAAATTGTGGCATATTTTAGGATAGAATTTGAAGACAAATCAGTGCAATATTGGCCGGAAAACCGGTTTTTTACCGAATTTCTGATAAGCTACGAAGTCCAACTTTTGCTAAAATATTCTCTGAAGATCCCTCTATAAATCCTCAAAATATTTTTCAACTGTTTATCAACGAATAGGACTTATCTTCAGAACTCTATTCTTTCGAACGATTCACCTAGTAATAGAACATGTTCCTAAATTTTTGCCGATAACTTAAAACTCGATTGAAATTTTCAAAAACGAAAAATGCCGCTGTATATGCCTTGAAATACTCCCTCTAACCGTGCCTAAATCATTAAAATCCGTTGGAAAATAAACGAGAAATAAACTCCCAAAAAACAGAATTTTCTAAGATAGAATTGAAATGGCGCATCCACCAAAAATCAATTTTCCATCAATTCATTATTATTAGAATTTCGCAAATAATCAATTTTATTGTTCGTACAATATTTGACCAATAAATTTACAACCCAACCACATACAATCAACTTAATCGGCTTAAAATATTACCTTTTAATTAACATCAATAAATTCAATCTCACACAAGACGACAGTTTATCAATTTTATTATAAAATTTGGGAAAAAATTACCTGTTGCTGAGCCAGTCGGATTCATAGTTGGTGCCGTTTGAATTGATGTATTAACAGAAGCCACACCGGCCGCTAATTTACCAACATCGCGCAATACCGGCGGTACCACTGCAAAGTTTAAATTAAATTAATTAATTCGCTTATTACAATTGAGATGATCGTGTTAATTACCACTCTTTGATTTCTGATTCATTGCTGTATTGCAGGCAACAAATCGAACATTCGATTTCGGGGAGAAATCGACAAACAAATTGATCAACAATAGGGGTGAACTGGTGGTGGTAATCGGGAAATAACCCAAAAATTCGGCGGGACAATATACGCACTCTTTATTTATTCATTTATTTATTTAATTATTTATTTATTTACGTATTTATTTATTTATTTATTTATTTATTTATTTTAA
>JACDRQ010000542.1:5585-58510 GCA_013841215.1 Hycleus cichorii
AGTGATCTCGATTATGTGTGGGTCGTTTCAATTAATTCATTGTGTTGTTGGGAATTTTCAGAAAAACTAACCGTTATCTAACAAGGTAACGATCACAAAGTCCTGAAATTTGTATTTTTCAGTTGGTGTCGTTTTTAACATTTCAGCACTAGTAGTTTTTCATAATTTCGTTCCAGGCGGGTTTTTTACTGAAATCTAGTTAATCTCTGAACGATAATAATTGGAAATTGCTTAAAAACTGCTTCTTTTGTGGTGATTTCAATGATAAGTCAGACTCGAAAATCGACTGTAAATTTCTAAATTTTGTTAAATTTTTTTATTGTTGAAGATTTCGTTTAAAATTTGGCAAATCTTCAGTAACAGTTACTTTTCTGTTGGTGTTTTTTTGTTTTTCAACCGTTTCAGTGGTTCAAATTTTGTTCAATTTCATGAAACTGAAATTTGCCAATATTGAGGAATTCGCTGAATTATTCTCTTATATTTGAAGTTATAGTTGATCTGTTGTCTGTAGCTGAAAATTTCGTGAAAACTTTTCCATTTTCAGCTACTTCAGCTATATTTATTGTGTAAATTTATTGTTTCATAATTTTTGGATGTAGATTTCCACTACCAATTCGAAAATGTCAGTCAATTTTCAGTCGATTCAGTGATCTCGATTATGTGTGGGTCGTTTCAATAAAATCATTGTGTAGTTGGGAATTTTCAGAAAAACTAACAGTTATCTAACAAGGTAACGATCACAAACTCCTGAGATTTGTATTTTTCAGTTGGTGTCATTGTTAACATTTCAGCACTAGTAGTTTTTCGTAATTTCATTCCAGGCAGGTTTCTTACTAAAATTTAGTTAATATCAGAATGATAATAATTGGAAATTCCTTAAAAAACTGCTAATTTTATGGTGATTTCAATGATAAATCAGACTCGAAAATCGGCTGTAAATTTCTGAATTTTGTTAAATTTTTCTATTGTTGAAGATTTCGTTCAAAATTTGGCAAAATTTCAGCAACAGCTACTTTTCTGTTCGGGTTTTTTGTTTTTCAACCGTTTCAGTGGTTCAAATTTTGTTCAATTTCATGAAACTGAAAATTGTCAATTTTACACCCGACATTGAGGAATTCGCTGAATTGTCACTTTTGATCGATCATTCTCTTATATTTGAAGTTATAGTTGATCTGTTGACTGTAACTGAAAATTTCCTGAAAACTTTTCCCTTTTCAGCTTACTTCAGCCATATTTATTGTGAAAGTTTATTGTTTCATAATTTTTGGATGTAAATAAGTATGTAGTGTTAAGAATTGTATATTTAGCTATTTTTACGTTGGTGACTTTAATGCAACGTTAGACGCTGAANNAATTAACTGTAAAACTACCAATTTTCGTATTTCCTACCGATTTCCTGTAAATCTAAGGCCGAGTGATTGTCGCCCATAATTATCGTTAACAAATATTGGTAATTTCGCAAAAATCCGGTCATTATTGTTGTTTTTAATTTGGTGATTTCGATGATCCGGTAGACGGGGAAATTTCCTGAAAAACCGCCAATTTCTACCGATTTGAGGACGGTATTGAGAATTTAAAGAATTTCAATGTTAATTGTAGTGGAATAGAGATTTTGTAATAATTTCGATTGAATTTCGGTGATTTCAATGATGCATCAACAACGCAATTCCATTGAAAACTTTCAAATTTTGTTCTAGCTAATTTCGATTTTTTTACCAACTTCCTCCAATTATATGATTAGCAACAATTTTTCAGGAATTTGACAGTTCTATTTTTTTTTCAATTTTGTCTGAAAATCGTTGTTTGGAATTTATAATCATTGCCTGAAATCGGCTATTTTTCACGATAATAATATAATTTTGTTTCTTTTTCATAATTTCAGGATACCCTCATTGGGTACAACACTATGGGCCTTTATAAGCAATATTTCAGTATAACACAATACGCCAGACAGCAAATTTTGGGTAAAAATAGTAGTAATAAAAATAATAATAATGGTACACCGCTTCAATTGCTCATATCACAACAACTCGACCAAAGTGAGTATGAAAATTCCTGAAATTCCTATAGTGCCTGAAATTTTTCCAACTGAAAACACCATGGATCATAGCATACCATGCAAAATGATCACTAATCAGTGGATTCTAACCTAATTTCGGTGTTTGACAGTTAAATTGAGGTTAGAATCCGATTTTACAACAATCTAGCAAGTAAGCTGTGGAAATTACAACTAAACGACGGATTCTAACCTAATTTCGATCGTTTGACAGTTGAAATTCCACAGGTGACTTAAATTATGCTTTGTAAAAGGAAGAAAACAAAAACAACAAAACTACTCAAGGACATGACCCACTTTAATCTCACATATTTATCTGAAAAAAGAGAGCAATAGAGAAACAGACAGAGATAGAGATAGATGGATATTTTTAAGTGAAAGTAAGTTATTGATACATTGAGATGATGTATTTATTTATCGGGAACCATTTTATCTTATTATATAATCATTGTTTAAAGAGATAGCGGAAATATTTCTATATATAGTTACTATATCTATCTCTGTCTTTATCTTTATTTTTGTACAGTTGTGTAATGGTTTTTATAAAATTACAGGTCGATTGGCAATTGTTTTCGTTGGTATTTTTACATTAGTCATGGGTATCATCTTATCATCAATACCATGGTTGGATTATTTAATTTTACAGGTGAGTTTTTATGGTATCTTAAAATACAAGTTGGCCATGTTTTGGTGGGGTAGTGTCGTAGATTGGTTCATACTTCGTTTTAGATTTTGACATTTGTTAATCGAGCCAGCTAGGTTATTATAACCAAAAACATGGCCAACTGTCAATTAGATAAAGATGGAAATTGGGCCATTTGTAATGTGACAGACAAACATAGAATGGTGCAACCCATTGATTTTAATTAGACAATTGATGGTGTTTTGATCTCGACTACCTTGATTTGTTTATAGTTTTATGAATCGAAAATTCCTTGATTTTTGGCCAAAATATTTAGCAGATAAGGAAATTGCCAAACAGTTGTAATTCGACGAATTTATCTAAATTGGAGGTTAGAATCTTGAACTTTATTTTGACTTTTTTTTTTGAGAAATTCGGTATTGATTGTCAATGGACTCATTTTGATTGACGAAATTCCAATTAGTGAAAAGGTTAAATTCGATTGTCGCATTCAGTAGCAACCCACCTAAAAATGTGATTGTCAGTGGACATTTTCGCAAAGAATTCAGTTGCAACCCATCAACATTTTGCAATATCAAATCGCAGTATAACTAAGTAGTGGATTCTAACCTAATTTCAATATTTGACAGTTAAAAGTCTAGTTGCAACCCATCAAAACTAATTAGCGGATTCTAACCTAATTTCACTATTTGACAGTNGATGGATCAGATTAGAAAATTCGCTGTATCAAATTTTCGGCAAATTTGGCCGATTGACCCAAATTACGGCTGGAATTTAGCCTTTAGGCTAATTTCTAGTAAATTTTCGATACATTTCGATTAATAACGAGGCCAAATTTTGTGAATGTTACTTCTATATTGTGCACTAATTGCATTATTTTAATTAATTTATTGGTTTTTATTTTTTTCTAGAATCTACGACTGTGGAATGGTTCGCTTAGTTTTCAATATTGGCAAAAACCCGGTGTTACCCGTTTAACGAAAATCTACATATTCAATGTAACCAATCCGGATGATTTCCTCAATTTAGGCGAGAAACCCAAATTACAAGAAGTTGGTCCGTTTGTCTACAGGTAAGTCACGATTTTGACACACGGTCAAGTTCATTAATCCAAGTGGGCGATGATATTCGACACCGACAATATGGCGGCACCTAATTTCGAAAACAAAAATTGAATCATCCATTATATAATTTTTCTCAATTGATTTTTTCGCCAAGAGAAAGTCAGTTGTTTTCCAATAAAATTAACAACAACAAAAAAACCAATTAAAGACATACGTAGATGGAAATGTCAGTTATATAAAACGATTTTAAGTAGGGTGTGTTTTGAAATAAAAGTCAATTTCCCTTAATTCAACTTAAAACTTGAAAAAAAACAAACAAACAAACAAACAAAATAGCAACGATAACAACAAGGAAGACTCGATTTAAAATCTTTTAATTGATGGTACGGTTGAAAAGTAGGCTAGTTTCTCTGAGTCAAGGTTGCCCAGTTCAATCATTGACCTACGACAATATTCTTATACCACTTTTATTTTCTAAACCAACCCAAATAAATGTCCAAATTTTCGACTTTATCTTCTCATAAATTAACCACAATTCTGGCTGACTTAAGTCCATTATAAAGTGATCAATATTTGGCTTATTTGCTCAATAAATAATTGGTTTGATGTAAGATTTAAAAGCTCTTGAATGTTGGCCGCCATTGAATTGGAAAGTTTCAACTTTTGCTCACTTTCAACTCAACTTTCGCCTATTTAATTTTATTTCTTCTCCTTTTTTTTACNATTACGCAATCAATAGAGCATGCGCCATTTGCTTCATTAACATCAAAGGAGAATCCGCAGTTGAGCGTTATCTTGCAAAATTAGAGAATATCCGCATAGTTGACGTTAACGTTTCAATTATTGCCCTTTTAAACCGATCAACTTGATAATATCAGCTCTACATTACGTCACGTCGTAGATTAGTTCATATTTTACTAAATTTGACGTCTATTATTGTCATTTTTAAGAGTCCGAACTAAACTCGAACGTAACGTACTAGATTCATAGCCAACTGCGTAAATTACCGTTATAAACTCAATAGAGCATGCGCAATTCGCTTCGTTATTCGTTAATATTCAAAGAAAATCCACAGTTGAACGTTAACTTGCAAAATTATCGTTAACGTTAACGTTGTTTCAACGCAATCAATTTAACAATATCGCATCGATAGTTTGCCTTGTAGTTGGCTTTCATTACACAGTGTCGTAGATTGGTTCATACTCTAATCAATTTGACATTTGTTCATGTTTTTTCAAGTGTCTGAACTGAGCTACGACATTACAAACTATGTTAATTACTATTACGCAATCGATAGAACATGCGCTATTTGCTTTGTTAATATAAAAGGAGAATCCGCAGTTGAACGTTATCTTGCAAAATTGAAGAATATCCGCATAGTTGACGTTAACGTTTCAATTACTGCCTTTTGAAACCAATCAGCTCTACATTACTTCACGTCGTAGATTAATTCATACTGTACAAAATTTGGCGTTTATTAATGTCATTTTTAAGTGTCCGAACTAAGCTGCGACGTAACGTACTAGATTCATATCCAACTGCGTAAATTACCGCGGTAAACTCAAAAGAGCATGCGCAATTCGCTTCGTTATTCGTTAATATTCAAAGAAAATCCGCAGTTGAACGTTATCTTGTAAAATTATTGTTAACGTTAACGTTGTTTCAACGCAATCAGTTTGATAATATCGCGTTAACTACGGTAGTTTGCCTTGTAGTTGGCTTTCATTACACAGTGTCGTAGATTGGTTCATACTCTAATAAATTTGACATTTGTTCATGTTTTTTTCAAGTGTCTGAACTGAGCTACGACATTACAAACTAAAGACATAGCCAACTGTTAATATAAAAGGAGAATCCGCAATTGAACGTTATCTTGCAAAATTAAAGAATATCCGCATAGTTAACGTTAACGTTTCAATTACTGCCTTTTTAAATCGATCCACCTGATAATATCAACTCTACATTACGTCACGTCGTAGATTAGTTCATATTTTACTAAATTTGACGTTTATTAATGTCATTTTTAAGTGTCCGAACTAAGCTGCGACATAACGTACTAGATTCATAGCCAACTGTGTAAATTACCGTGGTAAACTCAATAGAGCATGCGCAATTCGTTTCGTTATTCGTTAATATTCAAAGAAAATCCGCAGTTGAACGTTATCTTGCAAAATTATCGTTAACGTTAACGTTGTTTCAAAGCAATCAATTTGACAATATCGCGTTAACTACGGTAGTTTGCCTTCTAGTTGGCTTTCATTACACAGTGTCGTAGATTGGTTCATACTCTAATCAATTTGACATTTGTTCATGTTTTTTTCAAGTGTCTGAACTGAGCTACGACATTACAAACTAAAGACATAGCCAACTGTTAATATAAAAGGAGAATCCGCAATTGAACGTTATCTTGCAAAATTAAAGAATATCCGCATAGTTAACGTTAACGTTTCAATTTCTGCCTTTTGAAACCGATCCACTTGATAATATCAACTCTACATTACGTCACGTCGTAGATTAGTTCATATTTTACTAAATTTGACAATTTGGTGTATTTTTCAAATGTCTGAACCAAGCTACGATACTACAATACAGCAAGCAAAAAGCACATCCGTATAGTTAACGTTAACGTTAACGTTTCAAATTATGTCTTTTTTTTAAATCTATGAATCTAATAAATACGGAACTTGTGCAATTATCTTCGTTAACATAACGAGAGAATCCGCAGATGAACGTTATTTTATAAAATTAAAGAAGTGACGCATAGTTGCCGTTATCGTTAACGTTAACTTTTCAACCAATGCATTTTCATCATAATCAATTTAACAATATCGCGGTAATTTATCTCGTATTTAACGCTATATCTTAGTTATTTCATGTCGTAGATTGGTTCATATTGTAGTAAATTTGACATTTAGTCCTTCTTTAAGTGTATGAACAAAGCTACGACACTCTATACCGACGATTTGGACAAATGGTGTAGTCTACTGTAGAACATGCGTAAATCTTCGCGTAAATATAAAGAGAGAATACGCAGTTGAACGTTATCGTGTAAAATCAAAGAGTTTTCGTTAACGTTAACGTTTATTGGCATTATTTAAGACGTTTTACTTCACAAAATCGACAGTTATCTACGTTAATTTAAAGAGAGAATCCGCAACAAAACTTTAACTTGAGGATTTAACGTTAACGTTAACTGGAATTGTATTAATTGATGTAAATCAATGTAATTCAACGTAAATGTTCTTCACTTTCTTAAAATTGTACATTTACCAAGAAATAATAATTTCGTTAATATTTCTTAATAATTCAAGTGTTAATTAATAGAAATATGGTGTAATATTTGAATTGCAAACCAAATATTACATAAAAAAAAGCAAAACAAGACAGTATAGCAACCATTTCCGTAAACGTAACCCGACCTAACCTCAACAATTTGTTCAAGTTCAAATGTCAAATTTGCAGCAATCTCATTGGTGGTGGTGCTCTATAAACATGCGTAGTAATAATTAACCTTGATTTTCATTGGCTGGATTTGAATGTTTTTTGTTTTTATTTTTGTTTGAACTACTATTAATTTATTAAAATTATATATCTAGTTAGTGAGAAATATCTGTGTCAGGGTGCGGTAAATCTGTAATTTTTCTTAAGGCGACACGCGACACATTCAAATCGAATTTTATAGAGAATTTAATAAAAATCCGTATAGATTAAGTAACGATATACGTGCTTATTATAACAATTTGTATATATCGAGTATACTATGATGATTTACTTTACAGTTGGCTATGTCTTGGGTACGTTGGGTAGTAGATTGGTTCATACTCTACTAAATTTGACAGTTGTTAATGTTAAAGTGTCCGAATAAAGCTACGACTCTACGTAGCAAAGACATGGCCAACTTTTTGATAATTTTTCTATGGTACACTCGATATGTTCTATGGCCTTGTTTTGTCGTAGCTTAATTCATACTTAATTACATTTGATTTATAATTCTTTTCGTTGAAATTATTGGTCGAATCAAGTTACGACACTATATAATCAAATGCATGGCCAACTGTAGAATGAGATACTATCCCAGAATTTATTGACGTTTATACTATGATGATTCATTTGTTTGTTTCTTATGTTTCTTTATTTATGTTCTTTTGCATTTTTCTTCTTTTTGTCTTTCTCTTGTCTCATTCTTCACTTTCTTCTTTCTGTTTTTGTCTTTTTTTCATTTCCTTTTATTCATCGATCTTTTTGTCTCTTTTCTTCTTTCGCTCTTTCTTACTTTTCTCTTTTTTCAGTCTTTTGCCCTTCTCTTCCGTCATTCTTCACTTTCTCCTTTCTGTTTTATTTTTTTTCATTTTCTTCTGTTCATAGATTTTTTTGTCTCTTTTTTTCGCTCTTTCTTACTTTTCTAACTTTCCTCTTCTATCAGTGACTTTCTTCCTTTCTTCTTCTCATGTCTATCTTTCTTTTCTGTTCTTTTTCATATTGTCTTCTTTCTTCTTTTTGTCTCTCTTATTTTATAAGCTTTCTCAATTTATTTTTTCTTTACCTTTTTCTGTTTCTCTTTTTCACTCTTATCTCTCTTTCTGCTTCTCATTCTCTCTTATTTCCATTGTCTTCAATTTGTCTTTTTTCTCATTCTTCAAATGTTATCTTCTTTCGATTTCTTCTGGTCCTCTTTCTTTTTTTCATTTCTTTCTTTTTTATCTTTGTTCTTTCTTCATTCTTTTTGTCTTTCTTAATTTGTCATATTTCATTTTATCTTCTTCTTTCTCTACCTCTCTCTTTCTCTCTTGTTTTCTTTTATTCACCACTATCTTTCTCTCTATCTTTCTATTTTTCTTCTGTCTTCTTCTGTTTTTCTCATATTGTCCTTTCTATCTTATCTCCTTTGTTGTTTCTTTTCTATTCCTCTTTCTTTATTCTTCTATTATTTTTCTTTCTTTTCTGCACCTTCTTCTTTCTTTCTTCTGTCCTTTTCTCTCTTCTGCCTTTTTCCTTTCTGTCTTTCTCGCTTTTCTACCTTTCTCTCTATTCTGTCTTTTTTTTTTGTCTTTTTTCCTTTTCTGCCCTTTCTATCTTTTCTGTCTTTCTTTCTTTTCTGTCTTTCTTTCTCCAAATTCTGCCTTTCTCTCTTTTCTGTTTGTCTTTCTCCCGTTTCTGTCTTTCTTTCTTCCTTTTCTGCCTTTCTCTCTTCTTTCTGCGTTTCTCTCTCATTTTTCCCTTTTCTATCTTTCTTCTCTGTCTTTCTTTCTTCCTTTTCTGCCTTTCTCTCTTTTTTTGCCTTTCTCTCTCATTTTTCCTTTTTCTATCTTTCTTTCTTTTCTGCCTTTCTTTCTTTTCTACTTTTCTCTCTCTCTCTTCTGTGTTTCTTTTTTTCTTTTTTATAAAAATGTCGAATTTCAACTCATTTCAATAAAAAACAAAGATGAAGATGATTCTCTAAAGAAAAACAAGAAGAAAATTGGAAAAAGACAGAAATACAAAAAAGAGATGATCATTATTGTTGCATAAGAGATCCTCCTTTAAAATGAAATTGAAAAAAAAAAACTATGTCGACATTATAAAGATCATCAACAAGAACAACAAGCCAACTCAATTTAATACTTTTCCAATGTGAAAGTAATTATGTAATAATTAAATAATAATAATAATAATAATAATAATAGTAATAATAATGATAATAATAATAATAATAAAACTGGTTCTAAGTGATTAAACCGTAATCGGAAGTATACCAACCGTCTGGAGATACTTGAAATTTAACCTAAAAAAACACCAAGAAAAGAAAACAAATATACAGGGTGTACAATGCTATTTCATCTCATAGTAGGCTATGTTTTCGATTACAATATAGTGTCGTAGCTTATTTCATACTCTAATTGAAAAATCGACAATCCAAGTTAGCTTCGACAGTTGTTCTATTATTTTTTACTTCACAGTTTGCTGTGTTTTTGTTATATTAAATCACAAGTGACGTTATAATTGATTAAATTTGGCATTTGTTCAATTGAACCAAGCTACGACACGATTATTTAAATATGAAGAAATTTAGCAAGAAGCTAATCAAAAAGAAACAAAAAACATAAATTACGGATGTACTTCTTTAACATTAATACTTCTGCAATTATTTTTAATAATAGTAATAATAATAATAATAATAATAATAATAATAATAATAATAATAATAATAATAATAATAGTGATAATAAACAGGTAGATAGTCGAAGACAAAAGAAAATCAAAAGTTTCTCCACTTATGCAATTACCCCATCAATGACTCAATATTCATTTGTTAAAAACAACAGAGGTGACTTGATAGAATTTGCGCAAATCCATAACAGCGCATGCTCAAAACAATAGCAATAATGGTCTAGTACGTAGTTGGCCATGTCTTTGATTTATGATGTCTTAGCTTAGTTCAGACGTTAACCAAAACCGTCTAGATTTTGCAATATTTTTGATTTCTTTGAAGTGCCCCAAGAGACAAATTTATGTTAATTTCTACCGTACTGGCGCTGTTTATCAATTCAAATTTTGAATCATTTGTAAGGTTGGCAATAGATTTTCCACTAGGACTTTATAAAATGGTGGTCGTGGAGAATAGAAATGCGACCTCTATGAGCCCAAATTTGCGCTTTTTGCAAGTAATCTAGCAGGCCTTGAACAAATGTCAAATTGTAGTATAGTATGAACAAAGCTACGACACTCGATAATTAAGCCATGGCCAACTATGAGGCAAATCGATCAATTCTTTCAAATGTAGTACCTAATTGTTTGAAGCAAAGTCTGCTAGATTTTCGTATTGCTGAAAAAAAAAACAAATATCTTATAATTTCTGAAATTTTACTGATTTTTTGTTGTATTTTCAGGGAGGATATGGAGAAGATCAATATGAAATTTCAGGAGAATGGCACATTGACATATCAACATAAGAAAATCCTACAATTTGTACCTGAATTGTCTGTAAATAGATATCAAAAATTAACAGTACCGAATATACCTCTTCTTGTAAGTTTCTTCTTTTATTCGTCTATTATTATTGAAGAATCATCTGAAATTGTTGAAAATTCTTCATTTGTTTTTCGATTTTTCCAGACTTTATCAACACAATCGAATAGTTTAGGTTATCTCGTACAGAAGACAATGTCGTTCATATTAAATATGGGCGGTTTTAAGCCATTTGTTAATGTAACAGCTGAAGAATTAGTATTTGGCTATGATGATAAATTAATGTTATTAGCGAATAAATTTTATCCGAAAAGAAAACGACCTATGTCCAAAATGGGCTTATTAATTAATGTAAGTCTGTTACTAAAATATTCCTAATTGAAATCGTATTCTAGAACTTTTTAAAGATTCGTTACCCTGGCAACACTGGAGATTGTTTTCTATTTGTCTCATTTCAATTGTACATGTGATGGTACTGTAAGCAGTAAGATGGAAGTTTGGTTCTTAGACAGCATGTCATGGTAACGAATCATCAGAAAGTTAGAGAATACGACTGTTTCTTTTATGTTCTATGTCTTTGTCTTTCTTTATTTTCTTCTCTTTTGAAGGTCCTTTATTCTTTGCTTCTTTTCTATCTTTTGAATTATTTTTTGTTTTTCTTTTCAATACCTATTCCATTCTTTCTCTCTCACTCTTGTCTATCGTTCATTATGTTTTTCATTCTTCTTTTTCTTCCTTTCTTTTGTTTCTTTATGTGTATGGCTGTTTCACCCTCTCTCTCTATCTCTCTAGTCTGTAGCTCATTCTGCCTTTCCTTTTCCTCTTTCTTCTCTTCTCTGGTGTACTTTTGCCCCTTTTTCTTTCTCTTATTCATTCCTATCTTTCTTCAAATTTCTCCTTCTTTATTCATCTTTTGATGCCTCTATCTTTTTGTTGTTTTCTCTCATAGCTCGCTATGTTTTATTCTTTCTTTCTTTTTTGTGTTTTGTATCCATCCTTTCTTTATCTTCTATTTTACTTTCTTTTGTTTTTTTTACCTTTTTTGTTTATTTATTTCATCTCTCTCTAGATAGATAGATAGATAGAAGAAAAAGTTCTATTCCACTTCTTTTTTCCTTTCTATATTCCTTATTTTCTTCTTTATTCATCTTATGTTCTTTCCTCTTTCTTTATTTCTCTCTTCGGTTCATAGCTTTTTCTTTCTTATTCCTTTGTTATTGTTCCATTGATGTTTTATTAGTTTCTTCTTTCTTCCTTTCATTCATTGATGCTTACTTCTTTCTTCCTCTCTACCTCTCTTTCTTAGTTTTTCGTTCTTGCTCTCTTTCTTTCTTTGTTTCTTTCTTTTTGTCTTTATTTCCTTCTTCCTCTCTTTCTTAGTTTCTTTGTTTGTATGTTTCTTTCTTTTTTTCTTTCTTCGATCCATCTCTATTTCTTTCTTATATCTTTGTTATTGTCTCATTGATTCTTTTATTAGTTTCTTCTTTTTTCGTTTCATTCACTGATGCTTCCTTCCTTCCTTCCTCTCTCGCTTCCTTCCTTCCTTACTCTCTCGCTTCCTTCCTTCCTCTCTCGCTTCCTTCCTTCCTTACTCTCTCGCTTCCTTCCTTACTCTCTCGCTTCCTCCCTTACTCTCTCGCTTCCTTCCTTACTCTCTCGCTTCCTTCCTTACTCTCTCGCTTCTTTCCTTACTATCTCGCTTCTTTCCTTCCTTCCTTACTCTCTCGCTTCCTTCTTTCCTTTCTTACTCTCTCGCTTCTTTCCTTCCTTCCTTACTCTCTCGCTTCCTTCCTTACTCTCTCGCTTCTTTCCTTACTCTCTCGCTTCTTTCCTTCCTTCCTTACTCTTTCGCTTCCTTCCTTACTCTCTCGCTTTCTTCCTTACTCTCTCGCTTCCATCTTTCCTTCCTTACTCTCTCGCTTCTTGCCCTCCTTCCTTTCTCTCTCGCTTCCTTCCTTACTCTCTCGCTTCTTTCCTTCCCCTCTCGCTTCGTTCTTTCCTTACTCTCTCGTTTCTTTCCTTCCTTCTTTACTCTCTCGTTTCCTTCCTTACCCTCTCGCTTCTTTCATTCCTTCTTACTCTCTCGCTTCCTTCCTTACTTTCTCGCTTCTTCCTTCCTTCCTTCCCTCCTTCCTTCCCTCCTTCCTTCCTTCCTTTCTCCCTTCCTTCCTTTCTCCCCTCCTTCCCTCCTCTCTCCCTTCCTCCCTTCCTTCCTTCATTAACTTGTTGTTTCTGTCTTATCTTTTTCTACTTTCTTCTGGTGTTCCTTTTCTATATTTCATAAAAAAACAGAATTCTTCCTTCAGTCATGATTATCTATTTTCTTTCTATCTTTTCCTAGTATGTTTCTTTCTCTCTCTCATTTCTGTTCTGCTTTTATCTCTCTCTATTGTTTCCTTCTTTTTCTTAACCATCTCTTTCTTTCTCATCTGTTTTACTGTGGTGCATTCATTCCTTTTTTGTCTCTATCTTGCTTTCTTTGGCTTCTTTTTTGTTTCTCTTACTCTCTCTCTCTCTCTTTTTCTTTCTCTCTCTTCCAGTGCAAATCTAAATGACGAGTCGCCACTGTTTCTACCGAAATTCTCAATTAAATCCGTTCGAATTGAAATTCAATTATAATTTTTTTTTCTTCTTCAATTATCTAGCGTAATGGTACATTACCAGAAATCCATAATATCTATACTGGTGCAACTGGCATGGAGAAATTCGGTATTTTAGATAAATTAAATGGACGTGATCAATTGCCATATTGGCATCAATCACCATGCAATACAATACGTGCCAGTGAAGGTTCATTTTTCCCACCACGTTATTATACAAAATCGGATATTGTAACAGTTTATGATAAAGATTTATGTCGTGTTATGCCATTACAATATCGTGGACCAGTTAGTAAACATGGTAAGTTTCAAATATTGAAAATTTCAGGATTGAAACACTAAAAAACTGGATTTTTTTCCAGGAATTAACGCCGATTTATACACACCAGTCGATTCAATCTTTGATACTGTTGAAAATGAACCAAATAATAAATGTTTCTGTCCTGGTAATGAATTTTGCCCACCCAAAGGTCTCCAAAATATCAGTCCATGCCAGTTTGGTAAGTCATTTATATTTGTCAATTATTAAAAACTTACAATTAATTAATAATTATAGATGCGCCAGTATATTTATCTTTTCCGCACTTCTACGATGGTGATCCGGCACTATTAGAACCATTCGAAGGTTTAAATCCACGCAAAGATCTACATCAAACTTATTTCAAAATACAACCGGTAAGTTTACACTTTCTATTGGTTACAAAAATTAGATTTGATTGGTTGACTGATTCGTTTTAACCCCTATTGGTCTATAACTAACGGTTCTGTATTCCTATTGGTTATCGAATTGGCGCCATTCCCAATAAATTACAACGAAATAACGCAGAGTAATTCTGATTGGTCGAAATGTTTGTATTGATTCTTATTGGTCTATAGCTACCTGATCTATATTACTATTGGCGTTTGAATTGGCGCCAATTTCGATTAATTACAAATAAGAAACGCTACTAGTTTCTGATTGGTGAATTCCAACCGAATTGTCGATAATTCTAGTGTGATTGGTTGATTCACAATTTGAACTTGAATCTGATTGGTTTTCGATTATTAATAATTTTGTGGTTGGTAATTGAATTGGCGCCAATTTTAAATTATATAGAATTGGTGGATATTTATAACCAAAAATAGACGATTGGTGTTCGAATTCCAGTCCACAGTTCTAATTGGTGGTTGAGATTAAATTTGATCTCTGATTGGTTGTTGAATTAGCTCGATAATTGGTGGTCTAGTGAACCATAAATTATATAATTCGATTGGTGGTTGAAATCGCGGTAAATTCAAATACTCCCGATTCTATCGCGTGTTGTTTAATTTGATTGGTAGTCCAATTGGCGCTAATTCAAAACAACAGTTCTGATTGGTTGTCGAGTTTATGTTTGGTTTCTGATTGGTAATTCAATTGCGTCGATGATTGGAGGTTGAATTGGCGCCAATTTCATCAATCTACACGATAATTGGTGGAGATTGATATCCTTAAAAAATTGACGATTTTGATTGGTTTTCCAAATAATCTTGTCGCTCTGTTTAATTTGATTGGTAGTCGAATTGGCGCCAGTTCAAATCAACAGTTCTAATTGGTTGTCGGGATTAAGTTGCATTTCTGATTGGTCGATTGAATTGGCTCGCTGATTGGTCTACCAGTCCATCTTAATTCGATTGGTAGTCGAATTAGCGCCAATTCAAATCGACAATTCCAATTGGCGTATTCCCTACGGATTGATTGTCTGATTGGTGGTTGAATTGGCTCGATGATTGGTCTTCCCGCTTAACTTTAATTTGATTGGTAGTCGGATTGGCGCTAATTCTAAACAACAGTTCTGATTGGTTGTCGTGTTTACGTTTGGTTTCTGATTGGTAATTCAATTGCCTCGATGATTGGTGGTTGAATTGACGCCAATTTCATCCATCTACACGATAATTGATGGATATTAATATCCTTAAAAAATTGACGATTTTGATTGGTTTCCAAATAATCTTGTCGCTCTGTTTAATTTGATTGGTAGTCGAATTGGCGCCAGTTCAAATCAACAGTTCTAATTGGTTGTAGGGATTAAGTTGCATTTCTGATTGGTCTACCAATCCATCTTAATTCGATTGGTAATCGAATTGGCGCCAATTCAAATCGGCAATTCCAATTGGCGTATCCTTTCCCGATTGATTGTCTGATTGGTGGTTGAATTGGCGCGATGATTGGTCTTCCCGTTTAACTTTAATTTGATTGGTCAATCTGTTGTTTCTAGCGTGTCGGTGTACCAATTGAGGGTAAAGTACGTGTCCAATTGAATTTGAAAATTGATCAAGCACCAAATGTTCAAACAGTAGCAAAATTTCCAAATATAATCTATCCAATAATGTGGCTAGAAGAAGGTATTGATGATATAACACCACCAATACGCCGTTGGATTTATTTAGCAACAACATTTGCCGATATCGCTTGCCCATTAATGACTTATGGTTTTATATTTTTAGGTAGTTGTATATTAATTGGTATATTTATAAATACATATAAATCAATTTTATTTACAAAAGAAACAATTGAATTCAGTATGAAACGTTTACGTAAACGTAAATATAAACAATATCGCAATAATGATAATAATAATCAACATAATCATACATTTATAACAATACATCAACATCCACGCTTAATAACACGACGTGACACTTACACGTTGTTAGAATTTAATGACGAATGTGTTGATGTATAAAATACAAATAGTCCCTCAATTTACACGAAAAATACCGTGTAAATCGAGTCAGTTCTATTTTAACACGGTCGTGTAAATTGAGGGACTGGTGTAATTTTACCAAATTCTAATGGTTTTTTTGTTTTTAAATTGTATTTATACATATCTAGCTCTTTCCAATGTGTCAGAGAGTTGTAATAATTTAACAAAAAGTGAGTGACAGATATTATGTTTTAATCTTTATATCTAGCTCTATATACAGTATTAGACTATAATTTTCCACATCCAAATCTTCATCTCTATCTCAATTTCTATTTGGGGCAAACAAATTAAATAAAATCGAAGAAATCGTGTAAATACGTGCATAAATTTAAATAAAAATTGTGATAGATTCTCTCAAATTTTAGTCAACAATATACACTAATGGCAATTTGAATTGGAAACATCAAATTGTTTTCAATATTAGTCATATTAAGTATACAGTACTGGTAATAAGAGATAGTTGGTTAGGGACAATGGCCAAATTGATGTTTGTGGTTCTAATTGCCAGGTCTGTATATGAATTTACTTGAAAAGGAGAATAAGAAATTTAGAGAGAGAGAGAGAGAGAGTGAGACAGAGAATTGCTCAAATTTTTTAATTAATTGTGATAAATTGGTGCAATTTTAATTTGTATTTGTTAATTAATTATTTAATTAATTAAGTAATTAATTAATTAATTCATCATCACCCATCATCACACATTAACAAAAGACTCTTATTATTATTATTATTTTCATTATTATTATTATAAATTATAATGAATAAGACTAGATGAAAAAATGTGCTCATTTATTGTGTTTAGTGATTAGATTCTATAAAAAAAAATTGTAATTTTTAAGAATTAGTGATAATAAACAAAAGAATACGAACAAAAAAATATCAAGTTGGCTATCAATCAAAAACCCTAAAATCAAGTTGGCTATGACAGTGTCGTAGATTAGTTCACATTTCACTAAATTTACAAGTGTCCGAACAAAGCTACGACACTACATTTGAAAATCATGGCCAACTTCAAAACTTACAGATTAAATTGTTTGGTTAGCCAATAGAGGGCGCTGTATTGTTATAAACTATTGGCATAGATGACGCTTTTATCTATAGCGCCATCTACAATACGATAGTAGAATGAATAAGTTGACATTTTTAACACTATTGTTAATTTGAGACTCTGTTGTAGAATGTGTTAAACTAAGTAATCTTGTTTTAATTTATGTTGAGAAAACTGTCTTATAGGACATTTTGACGCGGTTAACACGATGTTATTAAATTAGGTTCTTATACGGTTGTTATAATTGCATCGTGTTCTACAAGACCCTTGTCCACTAGTTGAACAACAGCCAATTACAAATATCGTGCAAAATTTGGCCTTATTAGAAAACTTGAATTAAAATAATAATAAAATATTTTTGGCTACATTTAGAAACACTATCTGTTTATAAAACAGAAAAATAATGCAAATAAATTTGGATATTTCGTGTTAAAAGTAGCATTTTTTAAAATTAAGTTCTCTGTTAATTAATAAAAAGAGTTTTCGTGTTAAAATAGTCCCAAAAATGATTCTATTTGTGTACAGTCTCATCTACAAATTCGATGGTAGAATACGTTGACATTTTTAACACTATTGTTAATTTGATACTCTATATTTTAAACCGTGCTAAAGTAAGTAAGCTTGTTGTAATTTATGTTGAGAAAACTGTCTTATAGGATATTTTGGCGCGGTTAACACGATGTTATTAAATTAGGTTCTTATACGGTTGTTATAATTGCATCGTGTTCTACAAGACCCTAGTTCGCTAGTTGAACAACAGTTAATATTACAAAAATCGTGCAATATGTTGGCATCTTATTAGAAAATTTGAATTAAAATGATGCAAATAAATTTAGATATTTCGTGTTAAAAATAGCATTTTTTTAAATTAGCTACTCCGTTAGTTAATAAAGAGTTTTAGTGTTAAAATAGTCTCCAAAAATTACTCTATTTGTCTACAGTATTATCTACAGTTCGATGTTAGAATAAGTTGACATTTTTAACACTATTGTTAATTTAAAGATTGTTTATAAAATACAAAAATTAAACAAACAGTTGAATATTCCGTGTTAAAAGCGGGAATTTGTTAATTATTTACGGTTCGATAGTTGACATTTTTAACACTGTATTGCTAATTTCCTATATACAAATTGAATATTTAGGCTTTGTTTACACGGTGTTATTGAGACATCGAGCAATATTTAACCTTGTTACTTTTTTTTTATATTTCGCGTTAAAAGTGGCATTGTCGAAAGCGCCATAATTTGATGATAGAATCAAAAAGTTGATATTTTTAGTACTTTATTGTTAATTTGAGGCTCTATTCTGTTGTTAAAACGTGTTAAAGTAGAAAATCTAGCTTCAATTTAACACACCAAAAATTTCTTGTATACAATTTGGAGATTTAGGCTTGAATTACACGATGTTATTTATAGTCTCGATTGTAGTTGCATCGTGTTTTACAAGACATTGTACAAAAATATCTCGTGTTAAAAGTGGCAATTTGAAAGCAGAATAAATACGTTGGCATTTTCAACACTATTGTTAATTTAAGGCATTGTTTTTAAAGATTGTTTTTGAAATACAAAAATTAAACAAATAGTTGAATATTTCGTGTTAAAAGTGGGAATTTTATAAAATTAGTAGGTTTGTTAATCATTTACGATTCGACAGTTGACATTTTTAACACTGTACTGTTAATTACAGACTCAATTGTTACTCAAACGTGTTAAAATAGATAATCTTGCCTCAATTTCACTCTTACAAGAGTTTCCAATACACAAATTATATATTTAGGCTTCGTTTACACGGTGTTATTGGTTTCGTAAATTAGGGTTGTTATAATTGCATCGTTTTCTACAAGACATCGTGCAATATTAAGCCTTGTTGTTATATTTTTTTATATCTACAGCCCTATGTTTCGTTAATAGAATGAAAAAGTTGACATATTTAGCACTTTATTGTTAATTTGAGGGTTTATTTGTTGTTAAAACGTGTTAAATCTTGCTTCAGTTTGATACAACAAAAGTTTCTTGTCTACAATCTGTATATTTAGGCCTCAATTAGACGATGTTATTGATAGTCTCGATTGTAGTTAAATCGTGTTAAAAGTGGCAATTTGATAGCAGAATGAATAAGTTGGCATTTTTAACACTTTATTGTTAATTGAAGGCAATACAGTACGTTCCTAGACGCTATTTGTTTATAAAATACAAAAATAATACAAATAAATTTCAATATTTCGTGTTAAAAGTGGTAATTTTAGAAATTTCTTCATTTAACTATTTGTAGAATTTGTATTTTGTTGTTCATTTGTTTTGGTTGTTGTTTCCTGATTTGCGATTGTTGTATTTTCCACTTTTGTTATTGAATTATCACCAATTGGACACAAATTTTCCGTGCACAAATAGCCAGTTTTATCAATATTACAATAACACGTATTACAATCAATTGTAAAATAATCATTGGGGGCGCATGGGGTGTTTTTTAAATCCGCCGCCACTGGTACACCTGAAAATTTCTTTAAAAAATTACCAATTACAAAAATACCAACAAAACTTACCTCTACGAAAACGTGTTATTGGAGGTGTCACCGGATTACACTGTTCCAAAGTACACATCCAATCACTAAATTGATTGCAATAACACGAATTACATTCGATTTGTTTCTGTTCACCGGGACTACATTTTAAATTATCATCAATAGCTCTATTAACACGTTCTTGTGATGGACACGCCATTTGTGTACACATCCAAATTCCAATCGCCGTACAAACACAACGATTACAATCTAAACGTTGTCTTTGGCCCGGTTGGCACACCATTTGATTGTTATTAGAACGTGTTAAAGTCGATAATTCGTCTGATGCTTTAATTTTATTGTGACACAACTTCCTTGTACACGCCCAAAATGCCTCATTAGCACATGTACAAACATTACAATCAAATAGGATAGCTTCCCCCGGTTTACACGGTATTATTGGTAGTCCATATTTGGATAGGATACGGTTGTTATAGTTACACCGTGTTGCACACGACCATTGTCCATTAGCACAGTAGCAAATATTACAAATATCGTGTAAAATTTGGCCTCGTTGGCATTCTAATTACAACAAAACATTTGAATTAAAATAATAATAATAATAATAGTAAGAAACGAAATTTTTCGACTACATTGTAGATAGTCCATTCATAGAAATCAAGTCGCCTGATAACCTTTCAAGTTATCAAACGGATTACAAAAAAATTCAAGTCTCTAGTAAACATTAAAATCGGTGTTAATTCCCTCGAAAAACACGATTTCCAACGGGGAAAACGTGTCGTCGAAGACCCGAAATGTTGTCAAATTTGTACGAAAACTACCCTTACCGTTACTTGTTGCTTGTCCGATGATCAGTAGAAGGGTGAAAAGGGCAAAAATTGCCACTTGCATTTTGCCCAATTCGAGGGTTGGTGGTGGTGGTGGTGGTGGTGATAGAATCAGTGTAGGCCGAGGAACAAAAACGAAACTCTTCAACTGTTCGATGGTGGTATTGTTACTGAGAATATCGCTCATAATTATCACGTATGTGTGTTTATATAGAAACAAATGATTAAGACATCAGTAGCGTAACATTTGATCGGGATGATTTTTATTACTATCATTGTTGGGGCAATAACGAATCGAACGATTGCAATTAAATTTCAAATAAAACAGAGGGAGAGAGAGAGAGAGAGAGAGAGAAATGAATGATGATTTAAGAAGATGTTAATAATTGAATTTGTAATTGAAAGTCGTTATTTGTTGATGTTGTTTTAAATGAATCTGTCATTTTTTTTTGAATTTATGTAACGTTAATAATTGACAATTGTTTTATTCCAATGCCATCTTTGTGTTAATAATTCGATTGTCATAGTTTAATGATTAATTGAACAAAATATGTAGATATATTAATTGTGAATAAAAACAACAACAAAAAAACACCACCAACTAGATTGTAAAACAAAAAAGGAAAAATTGAGAAGAAGAATGGATGGAAGAAATGGGAAAAGAAAGAGGGGGGAGAGAGAGAGAGAGCAATAAAAGCAAGAGAAGGGAGGGGGAATCATAGATAAATATAAAAATATAAAAAAAGACAGAGAAAGGGGAGAGAGAAAGAAAGGAAAAGAGAGAGAAAAAGAAAGAGAGAGAGAAAGAAAGAATAAATCATTCAATTATTGACTAAAATAAACAAACAACAAAACGAAAAAGAAATAACACCATCACTGAGACAAATGAATAAGAAAAATAAACAAACAAACAATGAATAAGAAAGTAAACAAACAAAGGACGAGAAAAGGGAATAATTGAATGAATGAAGGGAAGAAAGACAGAAAGAAATAAAGAAAGAAAAAAGGAAAGACAGAAATAGAGAAAATGACAGAAAAGAAGAAAAGAAAGAATGATAAATAAGAAAGAAATACAGATAGAAACAAAGACAGAAAGCAAGAAACACAGAAAAGAGAGAAAGACTGAAAAGAGAGAAAAGAACAAAAGAGAGAAAGCCAGAGAAGTAAAAAATAAAACAGAAAATAGACAGACAGAATAAAGAGAAAAACAAATAAGAAAGAAAGGCAAAAAAAGAACTAAAGATAGAAAAGAAGGAAAAAAAGACAGAAAAGAGGAAAAGCCAGAAGAGAGAGAAAGGTAGAATAGAAAGAAAGAGAGAGACTGAAAAAAGCAATAGAGAGAGGGGGGGAAAGAGATAAATAGAAAGAAAAAGAGGGAGAGGGGTGATAGAGAGACAGAAGAAAGAGAGAGAAAGAACGATGAGCGAGAGACGAGAGAGAGAGAAAAAAGAGAGAGAACAAACGGAGAGGATAGAGAAAAAAGAGAGAGGAGAGAGAGAGGCGAGTGGGAGAGAGAGAAAGAGAAAAGAGTGAAAAAAGGCAGAGAAGAGAGAGAAGAGAGAGAGAAGAGAGAGGGGAGAGAGAGAGAGAGGAGACAGAGATAGAAGAGAGAGAGGAGAGAGAGGAGAGAGAGGAGAGAGAGAAAGAGGAAAAGAAAGAATGAATAAATCAATCCGTCAATTATTGACTGAAATAAACAAACAACAAGAAATTACTTCATCACTGAGACAAATGAATAAGAAAAACAAATAAACAAACAAAGGACGAGAAAAAGGAATAATTGAATGAATGAAGAAAAGAAAGAGAGAGAGAGAGAGAAAGAGAGACAGAAAGAAATAAAGAAAGAAAAAAGGAAAGACAGAAACAGAAAAAACAACAGAAAAGAAAGAAAGAATGAGAGAAAAAAAATACAGAAAGAAACAAAAACAGAAAACAAAAAAGACAGAAACAAGAGAAACACACAAAAAAAAGAAAGGACAGAAAAGAAAAAAAGAAAGACAGAAAAGAAGGAAAGAAAGACAGAAAAGAGAGAAAGTCAGATGAGAGAGAGAGAGGTAGAATAAAAAGAAATAGAAAGAGCGAAAAATGCAATAGAGAGAGGGAGCGAAAAAGATAAATAGAAAGAGAGGGAGAGGGGTGATAGAGAGACAGAAGAGAGAAAAAGAAAGAATAGAGAGAAAGAATGCAAAAAAAAGAGGAAGAGAAAGAATGAATAAATCAATCAGTCTATTATTGACTGAAATAAACAAACAACAAAACGAAAAAGAAATAACACCGTCACTGAGACAAATGAATAAAAATAAATAAATAAACAAAAAAAGGACGAGAAAGAGGAATAATTGAATGAACGAAGAAAAGAAAGAAAGACAGACAGAAAGAAAGAAATGAAGAAAGAAGAAAAGGAAAAACTGTAAGAAAGACAGAAAAGAAAGAAATTCAGAAAGAAACAAAGACAGAGAAGAAAAAAGGCAGAAAGAAAGGAGGGAAAAGAAAGAAAGAAAATCAGAAAAGTGAGAAAGACCGAAGAGAGAGAAAGACAGAAGAGAGAGCAGGACAGAAAAGAGAAAGGGAACAAAAGAGAGAAAGGCAGAAACGCAAGAAGAGACAAAACAGAAAATAGACAGGCAGAAGAAAGAAAAAGGCTGACGACAAACAATGGCGGAAAAGAAATAAAGTTAGAAAAGAGAGAAAGACAGAAAAGAAAGAAAGAAGTGCAGAAAAGAAAGATAGTTAGAAAAAAAGGAAAGAAAGATAGACAAGAAGTAAAGAAAGGCAGAAGAGAGAGAAAGGTAGAAAAGAGAGAAAGGCAGAAAAAAAGAAAGATAGACAGAACAGAAAGTAAGATAGAAAAAGGAAAACTGAGAGAGAAAGGCAGAAAAAAGAGAGAAAAGCAGAAAAGCAAGATAGACAGAAAAGAGAGAAAGCCAGAAATAGAAGAAAGAAAAACAGAAAAGGAAAAAGGCTCATAAGAGAGAAACACAGAAAAGAAGTAAAGAAAGTCAGAAGAGAGAAAGAAAGGTAGAAAAGAAAGAAAGAGAAGCAGAAAAGAAAGATGATGGAAAAAGGAAAAATGAGAGAGAAAGCCAGAAAAGAAAGAAAGAAAGAAAGAGAGAAAGAGAGAAAGAGAGAAAGAGAGAAAGAGAGAAAGAGAGAGAGAGAGAGAGAGAAAGAGAGAAAGAGAGAAAGAAAGAAAGAAAGAAAGAAAGAAAAAAAGAAAGAAGGAAAGAAAGAAAGAAAGAAAGAAAGAAAGAAAGAAAGAGAGACAGAAGGAAATGAAATGGAAGAGAGAGAGAAAGAGAAGTAAACATCAATGAATAAAAGGAAGAAAGAAGAAACTAATAGAAGAATTAATGGAACAATAACCAAGAGAAGAATGAAAAAGAGATGGAATGAAGAAATAGAAGAAGAGAGAAAGAAATAATGAATGAGAGAGCAAGAGAGGCTATAAGAAGAGCAAATAAGAAATAGAAATGAAGAAACGAGAGAAATAGAAAGAAATAAAGAAATGAATGAATGGATTAATTAATTAAATGAATTAAACAGAAAAAAAAGGAAGATAAAAGAATGAATGAATGAATAAATGAAGACCAAAAAAGGGTGAACGAGAGAAACATAAAGAAAGAACAAAAGAATGAATGAATGAATAGAAAAACAAAAAAAAGATAAAAAAATAAGAGAAAACAAAATAATCAAACAAACAATAGAAGAAATAAAATAAATTAATGACGTAACTACACCTATTAATTATTTCAATATACAGAGTGAGCCAAGTGGTTGGCCTATTAAGCGTTTAAAGAGTTCTAATTGATGAAAGTTTCTGAAATTTNATAAAAAGTGCCCTACCAATCGAAGAGAGCGATGATGAGACAACAATCGAGAATGAAGTGATCATTGAAAAAAACGACGATCATTTAAACAATACAGTTATACCAACTATACCAATAGAAATTAATAATAGTAGTAATAATAATAATAGTAGTAGTAGTAGTAGTAGTAGTAGTAATAATAGTAATAATAATAATGATAGTGAAGGTGGTAATAATAGTGGTATTTTTGATACAGACGATCCAATATTAGAAATGATCGATCTAACTGACGATTTGGATGATCAAAAACGCGATATAAAACGTGCCGAAGATAAAATTAAAGATAAATTAGCAATGGCGGCACGTGAGAAATTAGTATCAGTGAATCGTGACAATCGTGCACTACAATTAGAACGTAAACGTAAAGCTGCCGCATTTCTTGCATTAAAATCAGCGGAAAACCAAAATATCACCAACGACGAGAATATCATCAAACCAACCCCGAATATCAGTGGTGGTGGTGGTGGTGGTGGTGGTGGTAGTCGGGTGGCCGATTTACAGCAACCAATCAAAGACCGTTCAAGTGACGATAATGACGATGATCTTGACGATTGTGGTGATAATGGCGATCAGGATGGCGACAATCGGCGATTGCAACGGAAGAAAAAATCGCACAAACGGTAGTTGGGGATTTTTTTGTTTTGTTTTAATTATGTTGGTAATTGAGTTCGATTCTAGGAAACATTCGAAGAGTAAACATGATTCGAAAAGTCGGAAGAAATCGAAGAAGAAACGGCGCCGATCCAGCTCGGACACCTCAACGAATTCACGATCGTCTTGATATTTAATTTTATAAAACAGTAATTGTAGTACAAATAAAACTATTTGTAATTAATTGATTAATTAATTAATTACATTGATTTATCATCGGATTAATTGTAGAATGGCGGTATGTTCGAATCATTCGACACAACAGCCGCCATCTATCGGCGAAATTTGTACTAAAGTACAGTCAATCGAAACAAACCGCAATTTGACTCCAATTAATTATAAACAAATTCCAGATTAACACAAATTAAACTAAAATTAATTATTATTTTTTAATTAGAATTTTCTTCGATTTTATAGAAGAAAATTCGAATTTAAACAAGTAATATTGGGGTAGATCCGGCAACATTGCTTCACTTTTGACGGAAGCCACCTAAAGTCCCTATATGTATATATATACATATAGGGACTTTAAAGCCACCGATTATAGGGCGCCACCTACTGTCAATATTGGTAAGCTTAATTATTTTATAAAAAATTTAAATTAATTGGGGTAATTACCACAAAAAACAATAATAATAAGGATAATAACCCTTAATTTAGTGATAATAACCCTTAATTTAGTGATAATAATCCTTAATTATGGTAAATTGTTTGAATTCTAGCGTATTATTGGCAAAATCGGCATATCGAAAATTTGAGGTTATGTTATTTTCTATAATTTTAAATTTATTTATTATTACAACAATTAATGGAGAAAAACTACCGAATTTCGTGATAATTCTAACCGACGATCAGGATTTATTGTTAGACGGCTTGGTGCCAATGCGGAAGACGCAAGAAATTATAGCCGACCAGGGGCGTACGTTCACCAATGCTGTAATTAATTAATTAATCAATCAATCGATCGATGATAATTCGGATTGTTTTAGTTTGTGAATTCGCCAATTTGTTGTCCCAGTCGCAGTACGATCCTCACCGGCTACTATCCGCACAATTTGAACGTCCACAATAATTCGATTGAGGGCAATTGTTCGAGCCGCCACTGGCAAACAAATTTCGAAATTAATTCAATCAGTGCACTCTTGAAATCCAAGAGGAATTACACCACTTTTTATGCCGGCAAATATTTGAATCAAGTAAGCTTTAAACGGATGTTTGCGCTACAATTAACCCTTTAGCTAACGTATACAGAGTGAGCCAAGTGGTTGGCCTATTAGGCGTCTAAAGAGTTCTATTATAATTGATGAAAGTTTTTGAAATTTGGTATGCACCCGTTTTTCCACTTGAACTAGAGCTGGAAAATATTTTCGTTGTTCTACCAACCCCCGGTGTACGGGCTAGTGCACCCTACTTTCTTATTTTAAATGGAATGGTATTTTTTTTTTCCATATTTAGATTCTATGGTAAAAATAAATTAGACTTTGATAACATGACCTATGGTTTAGCGTTAATAGTTTTTNGTGGTACTGCGCATGTACCGATCGGTTACGATTGGTGGATCGGTTTGAAGGGCAATTCGCGCTATTATAATTATACTCTATCGATAAATGGTAGTGAATTGTTTTTTTCGAATGATTATCTAACTGATAAGATAACGGAATATTCGTTGGAATTCTTGAAACAGAATTGTCTAAAATACGAACAATTTCTAATGGTGTTGGCACCACCGGCGTCCCATGCTCCGTTCACACCGGCACCACAATATCGCCGTTATTTCCGTGATAAGAAAACCGTCAAAAATCCGTCATTTAATTACAGTTCAAATGACGTAAGTCTTAGCAATTTTGATGATTATCGGATTGGGTGCAATTTTCTAGGTTAACTCGATTCTAGCGCCATCTTTGTCCCGCAATGAGTGCGACAAATTAATGAACATTTTTAGAAACACTGGGTGCAATTTTCTAGGTTAACTTGATTATAGCGCCATCTTTGTCTTGCTTATGATAATTGTAATGAGTGCGACAAAGACGATCCGATTTGTCTTGTTATCAACAAATTGATTGATGGACATTTTTAGAAACACTGGATTGTTGAAATGCCTCCTAGATATCTACCGGATGATATCAAAATTTTAGATGAACTACAACGTAATCGTTTACGTACCTTGTTATCAGTTGACGATATGATTGGAATAATTACACAAAAATTACAACAATTACAAATTATCGATAATACATACTTGATCTACTTATCAGATAACGGTTATCATATAGGTAAATTAATTATATTATCTAATAATTGAGAAAAAAAAAACCGAATCCTCGGCGGGAATTGAACCCATTTCTCTACTAGCACCAATTCAATAATAGACCAGGGTTCAATTCCGGCTGATAACTCTTATTTTAGTTCGGTTTTTTTTCGATAATTAGGACAATTTACGCAACCTTGGGATAAACGCCAACCGTACGAAACCGATATTCGTATACCATTCATGATAAGAGGACCGAAAATTAAGAAAAAAACCCTATCGAATTATCCGATATCAACAGTGGATTTAACACCGACAATTATCGATTTAATTGGAATTGATTATCGGAAATTTGATGGTAAATCATTCAAAAATCATCTTTTTGATGATAATAATGATAATAGTGATAATAATCGTACGATTTTCGTCGAATATTATGGTGAAAGTGACGCAAAAACGGTGGATTCAAGGTGTTTTACACAAAAGGACGCAACCGAATTGGCGGTAAGTCGATAGATTTACGTTAACGTTGAAATTGCGGAAGATCCGCTGTATATACAGGTAAGGCGTTTCGGATAATTACATCAATCTGCTAATCAACCGGCAACTGTTATTTTTCAATAAAAATCGCTGCTACAAATAGCAGTTTAAAATAGCAAATGGCCTTACCGGTATAATTAAGTTTACAATGAGATTGTGTCGTAGATTGGTTCGTACTTGATGTATTTTATAAATTAGTGTGAATCAAGCTACGACACAATTGTTTGTTTGGTAAATGATCGTGGCCTACTCGATATATGTATAACTAATAAACGATTGTGTTTTGTTTTTGTTTCTATAGCAATGCACACTAGATAATTGGTGTAAATGTCAAGATTCTAAAAATAATACTTATAAATGTGTGATTAATTTTCAACAATTCGAAATAATTAAATTTTGTCAATTTATTGGTGATTTCTATGAGATTTACAATTTAAAAAATGATCCATACGAACTTATCAATTTGAACAATGATGGGAAATTTGATAAGAAATCAATGGAATTCTATCGGAATTTATTGAGGAAATTTGCCGATTGTAAAGAAACGGATTGCTATTGAAATTGGAAATTGCTATTTTTGAATCCGATTAGAAGACAGTGACCTTTGAGATTTTGTTTTTTTTTTATTTTTTTTTGAAAAGCGCAAATGGGGCGAAGATTCGTTCTTAAAAATACAATACCTTTGTTATTATCATTGTTATTATTATTACCATTATTATTATTATTATTATTATTGGGGCGTAGTGGTGGAATTGTTGGTGGATCTTTGTTTGAAATTTCGCATCCAAACAAAGGAAACAACTTCGTATTTGGCACAAATCCAAAATTTTGGCCAATTTTCGTTGAGTTATACGGAAAAATAACGAAACGTAATTCGTTTTTGTTGTTGTTATTATCATTATTATTATCACGTCGAATAATCAACAATTAATTTGGTCCATTCTAGTAATACACACACACACAAAATTAGCTCTATTCTAATTCAAAATATCATAGACCACATGATGTTGATATTATTTTTTACGAATAGAAACAAAATCGTAACAACGACGACAACAAAAAAAAAATCGAGTGCCAGACTACTTGATTTACAGGACGATTCACTAATTTTACCTACTTATCCCGATTAATTACACTAATCTAGTAGGCTTTGTGAATTTATTCTTGTAACAAATGAATTTCCATTCGATTGTCTACAATTATTTACAACTATTTTTATTATTTGTAAATCAATTTTAATTAATTTTTGATTAATAATTACTCGTTTTTTGTCGATTTTAATTAATTATTTTAATTCTAGATAAAATTTGAATAGATCTACAAAGTTGGCTGTGAATTTTATTTATTTTATGTCGTAGTTGGCTATGATAGTAGTGTCATAGCTTGATTCGATTGTTTGTAACAAATGATTTTTTATTCAATTATTTGCACAAATTTTAAGGTTAAATTTAATTAATTTTATTGTAATTAGCAGGGTTTTTGTTGTCGATTGGAAGAAATTTGAAAAATTTTAAAAAGTCGGCTATGAATCTTCTCTATTGCCCTTGTAGTTGGCCATGATAGTAGGCTTGATTCAATTGTTTCTTTTAATTGAGAAAAAAGTCAAATTTACCAAAATCATAGCCAACTGTGAGGTGAAATAATTTGTACAGCCTCCTCAGAATTTACAAGATTGTTTCTAATCACAGTCGTCTATGAATTTGATTGTTTATACAGGTCGTAGTTGGTCATGATTTTACTAATTGCTTGTCATATATGTCAAATATAGTATAAATTTTGAAAGGCCTAGCCAACTATGATTATTTGAATTGTAGAAGAAATTTGAATAATTATAGAAAGTTGGCTGTGAATTTTGTTTATTTTACGTGACAGTTGGCCATGATAATAGTTGTGTCGTAGCTAGATTCGATTGTTTGTAACAAATGAATTTTTATTCGATTATTTACACAAATTTGCCCTATTTTAAGGTTAAATTTAATTAATTTTTATTGTAATTAACCGTTTTTTATCGATTAGAAGAAATATGGAAAATTGTACAAAGTCGGCTATGAATTTTCTGTATTATACTTGTAATTGGCCATGATAGTAGACTTGATTCAATTGTTTCTTTTAATTGAGAAAAAAAGTCAAATTTACCAAAATCATAGTCAACTGTTAGGTGAAATAACTCTGTACAGCCTCCTCAGAATTTAAAAGATTATTTCTAATCGCAGTCGTCTATGAATTTGATTGTTTATACAGGTGTACCATGATCGAAGTTGGCCATGATTTTAGTAATAATGCTTGTCAAATATAGTAAAGTATGAAGTAAGCTACGATTCTAGCCAAATACGATTTGAATTGTAGAACAAATGTGAATAGATCTACAAAGTTGGCTGTGAATTTTGTTTATTTTACGTTGTAGTTGGCTATGATATTTCGATTAGAAGAAATTCGAAAAATTGGACAAAGTCGGCTATGAATTTTGTCTATTACACTGAGAATCAATAGCATATAATCTTGTAGTTGGCCATGATAACAGACTTGATTCATTTGTTTGTCTTTTAATTGAACAAAAAGGCAAATCTAGTGAAATATGAAACAAGCTACGACTCGATTCACTAAAGTCAAAGCCAGCTGTTATATGAATTTGCACAGCCTCGTCAGGATTTATAATTTCTAATCGCAGCCATCTATGAATTTGATTGTTTATACAGGTATAAAATGGTCGTAGTTGGCCATGATTTTAGTAATAATTGTTTGTCAAATATGTCAAATATCAAGTGAGCTACGATTCTAGTTTTGGATGATCTAGCCAACTATGATTATTAGAATTGCAGAAGAAATTTGAAAAATTGTACAAAGTCGACTATGAATTTTCTTCAATACTATTTCATCTTGTAGTTGGCCATGATAGTAGACTTGATTCAATTGTTTGTTTTTTATTTGATAAAAATTTTAGTGAAATATGAAGCAAGTTACGACTCTACGATCAAAGTCATAGCCAATTGTTATGTGAAATAATTTTTACAGCCTCCTCGGGATTTACAAGATTATTTCTAATCACAGTCGTCTATGAATTTGATTGTTTGTACAGGTATATGATCGTAGTTGGCCATGATTTTAGTAGTAATTACTTTACAAATATTCTAATTTTAAAAATCTAGCCAACTACAATTATTTGAATTATAGAAGAAATTTGATTAATTATAGAAAGTCGGCTATGAATTTTGTTAATTATCCAGATAACAACACGAATTATGAACTAATCTACGACACTACGTAATCGAAACACAACCAAACTGTACATTATGGTAAACTCTACTAGATTTTTAATAATTTAAGGTTAGAATTAATTTAAAAAGGTGTACCAACCCATAACCCTTAATCGAATTTGTTAAAATTTCTCAATTGAGTTAACACAGTGGATCATCCTGTATGTGTACGTACGTACGAAAACTTGTGAGCGGAAGGGTAAAACGGACATATAAATAGCAAAAACCACACAACGAACCCACAGATTTTGTGTTGTTGTGATGCTGTGCGAGCTCCATTGACGCCAATATTTTGTGTTTTTATTGTGCAATTATTATTATTATTATTATTAGTGATAATTAGTGATAATTTGATAAAATGTAAGTATCTTTTTTGGTAATTTGATTAGAATAAAACAAAAGAAGCAGGTGTAATTCGCCTGTTCATTGTTGGCAAAATTAGCGTTACAGCTGTTCGATATTAATGACTTTCTGGAAATAGTTCAGTTTTTGGCTTTTTTTTGTTTTTTACTGTTCATCTGTTTCTGATGTGGTTGTTTAAAAATAGCCTACTGCAGTCAAGGTTGAGGTTTTATACGTTTCTAATACGTTTTTATTTGTTGTAGAGATCACCGTTTGAAAAGGGACGTCTTGTATAAATTAGAAACTATGCCAGCTGAATGTATAACGAACCCTTTACAAAGGGAATTGGCCGATTCAATTATACGTATGGCACCATTGGATGATATACGAATTTTATTAGCTTGTGGTGCTAAAGTCAATGAACCGGTAACACAAGGCCTACGTCCATTACATTATGCCGTATGGCAGCGTTACAAAGAGGCTGTACAGTTGTTATTGACACGTGGCGGTGATGTTAATGCCGTTGATGAGTGCGGCTATAGCGCCCTACATCTATCAGCCGAACACGGGTAAACTTTTATTTTAAATTAATCAAGTTGGCTATGAATTTCGAATATAACGTCGTAGCTTAGTTCAGACAACAACAAATGTCAGATGGAGTATTGATCTACGACATAACGTAACTAAATCATAGCCAACTAGTGGTAACTGTAGTGATGTGTCAAATGTCAAATTTAGTAAAATATGAACCAATCTACGACATTACGAAATTAACCAATCAGCTGGCGCTACATACTCGATACAATCGGTGTAAATGACGGTGAAAATATCGATAGTTTTTTGACATATGTCAAATTTCGGTAAAATATGAACTAATCTACGACAATATTCATTTATTGTGGAGTAATTTTTATTTTTATTTTATTTTATTTATTTATTTTCGAAAATCGAAGGAAATATCGGATATCGTTTTAATGCGCTGGCTCAATTCCAAAATAACAAAATTTATATTTCCCAAATTTACGTCAAAATAACAAGATTTCTATATGTCCAATCTATAATTGATCGAAATTGATTTAAACAACTTGACTTTAATTTAAATTCGTTTGTTTTTATTATTTTTTTTGAAGTTTTTATTAGGTTTGTTCCTGGCAATAATTTGAATTTGTTTTTGATTGGCAATTGTTCCCCAAATTGTACATTTTCATCGAAATCCATGGCGTCTAGATTTGTTTATTTCAATTTCATACAAGAGAATAGTACACTATGAAAACAGTAGAATATCAAATTATCAATAATACCAACTTTACCATGAACTACATTAGTTCAGCTGTACTACAATTTACCTCAATAGTTGGCTGTGTTTTAGTTTATTTGTAGTGTCGTCGATTGTTTTTTCGAAGCAAGCTACGACATTACTTTCCGAATATTTGGGCCAAATAATTATATTTTGCTGCTATTTGGGGGCGATTTTTTCGAACAAAACCGGTCCTGATTTCGAAATTTGTTTTAATAACAAACATGGTTGCCATTATGGACGCTAATTATCGAAATTTTGGCCAATTTTCAATAATCATTGGATCTTTGTTGGGTTATTTTTAATCGGTTACAAATTGAAAATTCCCCCAACAGATTCTCGATTGGAACAAACCTATTAATCAATAATTTATAGATTATCGTAAAAAATGGTGAAACAATTTCGATTTAATCGGAATTCACTGGAAATTTGACAGAATAAAAGTCACTAACTTCAACTAATTTAATAGCTAACGAATCTAGTAACTTTATCTATACGTAGTTGGCATTACAATTGAATTATAACAAGTCAAGTTGATTGTACTATAATTTAATAATCGGATAGTTGGCCATGTTTTGGTTAATAATATCGTAGGTTGCTATTTTGACCTACAATTTGTAAATGAAGGCGGCTACGACACTACCTGTCAAAGACATGGCCAACTCCAATATAAATGATTAAAGTTGTTACTAATTATTGTTGTCTTTTGTTTTGTTTTGTTTTGTTTTTTTAGTTATACAGATGTGGTGCGTTTATTATTGAAATCCGGTGCCAAAGTGAATTTCCGTCCAAATACCGATGAGGATTTTCCACGTACAACACAATGCGATGAACCGTTACGTTTAGCTATACGTAATAAACATATGGAGATTGCACGTTTATTATTAGAACATGGTGCCGATCCAAATAAACGTTATTTTTTCGGTGCTGAAATTAATTTAGTTACCGATATTGATTTTTTAGAATTATTATTAACATTCGGCGCCAATCCGGACAGTCGTGATCGATCTGGATTGACGCCATTAATGAAGGCCGTACGACAACCACAAGTAATCAACAAACAAAAAAAACAACAAATCAAAGTCTACTAGATTCACTCTATTGTTTATTTGTAATTTCCGCCGCAATAGCGCTATCTACCCACGCAAATCTTCAATTTCTATAGTTGGCAACAGTTGGTCAAATTTGATTCGTTGCCATGACAATAAAATATTGATAATTTGATCTTGTTGTCATAGTAACGCCAAATTTCGAAAATGTCAATTCAAATAATGGCGCCAATTTCCGAAAAATCTAGTAGACTTTGAAACAAATGAATTATAGTAATAACAAATGAATAATTGTAGGGAATGGAGGCTGTATTGTTATTATTAAAGCACGGAGCTGATGTAAATGCGTTTGCCGATGAACGACACGATTATCGTACAGTCCTCCATTATGCCGTATTATCCGGTAATATCGATATTATCAATTTGATAATAAAACAGGGTGCCAAATTGAATTATGATGAAGAATTCTGTATTGATAAGCCGAGTCCGTTAGATTTGGCGATATTGAAAGGTGATCCGAAAATTGTACAACTACTAATCGAATCTGGTAAATATCCCAACAAGTACCGGTCGGTAATACAGATCTCGTATAATTTTGACAGTAATCTGTAATACCGATAGCCATAGCAAGTAGGCTATGATCGGTCGGTAATACAGATCTCTTGTTATTTTGACAGGAATCTGTAATACCGCTAACTATAGTTTACTGTGATTGTAAATGAATATTGTAATTGTAAATTTCCAGGAGCTAACGTTAATTGTAGCTCGCCGATAATTGGTTCACCGTTACATGTCGCCTGTGCTGATAATATACCGAATCGTTACGAAATTCTACAATTATTATTAAAATCNATTGTAATTGTAAATTTCCAGGAGCTAACGTTAATTGTAGCTCGCCGATAATTGGTTCACCGTTACATGTCGCCTGTGCTGATAATATACCGAATCGTTACGAAATTCTACAATTATTATTAAAATCCGGTGCCGATCCAAATTTGAAAGTCTACAATGACATTTGCGATCGTAATTCCCAATTACGTCCTGTACTTGTTGAATATCTAGCTAGTAATGAGACTTTGAATTATTCAGTTGTTAATCTATTGATAAAATATGGGGCACGGGTTATAATGAAGACGCAATTCCGTGACCCTGATGGTATTCTAAACTCATTACATTATGTCATTGTTGGTAATTATACGAAGATCTTTCAATTGTTATTGGATGCTAGTGAATCATTTGATCGTTGTATGATTAAACGTAATAATACAATAATGCCACAACAGAAACAACAATTATTGGATTTGGCCAATTGTCCATTGAGTTTAAAACGACAATTGCGCATATTTTTGAGACGTTTCATCAATGGCCGACAATTCATCGAATCGATTCATCAATTTGAATTGCCGCAAACATTGGAGAAATTCTTATTGTTCGATTATATTTGATTGAATCGTTGATTTAACGCTTCTATACGTGTTTATAGCCCAGTTTTATATATTTCTATCCTTGTCCATTGTATTACATTTGTATATTTGTATTGGAAAATATAATAATTTAAAATAAATCATGATAATGGGGACATAATTGTGGGACGCTCGATATATACGCAGTCGATAATACCGCCATCTGATTGGTTGTCGTGACAATATGGCGGCTAAAGCGCTCTAATTCAAATCGACTCTACAGTTGATCTGATTGGTGTTTGCGGCAATATGGCGGCTGAAGGCGCGCAATTTCAAATTCAAACCAATCATACGGTTGATCTGATTGGTTGTTATGCTATTATTCCGATTTACGTATATTTATGATTGGTTCTTGTGACAATATGGCTGTTAAAGCGCGTTTATTTAAAAATTCAAATCAATTTATTTCGATTGGTTGTCGTAACAATGTGGCGACTACAGGCGCGCTATTTCAAATTTAAAGCGATTTATACGGTTGATCCGATTGGTTGTTTTGCCAATATGGAGACTTGAGGCGCGCTATTTTAAATTTTATATCGATTTACGCATACATACGATTAGTCTGATTGGTTCTTGTGACAATATGGCGGTTAAAGCGCGTTTTTGCAACATTCAAATCAATTTATTTTGATTGGTTGTCGTAACAATATGGCGCTGTTTCAAATTCGAACCAATTTGCACAGTTGATCTGATTGGATGTCGTGTAAATATGGCGATTAAAGGCGCGCTATTTCAAATTTAAAGCGGTTTATTTGTACAGTCGATCAGTTTGATTGGTTGTTGCGTAAGTATGGTGGCTAAAGGCGGCAATTGCAACTTCAAACCGGTTTATACGGCTGATCCGATTGGTTGTCATGCCAATATGGAGACTTGAGGCGCGCNNCTATTTTAAATTTTATATCGTCTTACGTATACTTACGATTGGTCTGATTGGTTTTTGGTGACAATATGGCGGTTAAAGCGCGTTTATTTAAAAATTCAAATCAATTTATTTTGATTGGTTGTCGTAACAATATGGCGACTACAGGCGCGCTGTTTCAAATCGAACCAATTTGCACAGTTGATCTGTTTGGATGTCCTGTAAATATGGCCACTGAAGGCGCGGTATTTCAAATTTAAAGCGATCCGATTGGTTGTTTTGCCAAGATGAGACTTAAGGCGCGCTATTTTAAATTTTACATCGATTTACGTATACATACGATTAGTCTGATTGGTTCTTGTAACAATATGGCGGTTGAAGCGCGTTTTTCTAACATTCAAATCAATGTATTTCGATTGGTTGTCGTAACAATATGGCGCTGTTTCAAATTCGAACCAATTTGTGCAGTTGATCTGATTGGATGTCGTGTAAATATGGCGATTGAAGGCGCGCTATTTCAAATTTAAAGCGGTTTATTTGTACAGTCAATCAGTTTGATTGGTTGCTGCGTAAATATGGTGGCCAAAGGCGCGCAATTTCAAATTCAAACCGGTTTATAAGGTTGATCCGATTGGTTGTCGTGCCAATATGGAGACTTGAGGCGCGCTATTTTAAATTTTATATCAACTTACGTATACGTACGATTGGTCTGATTGGCTCCTGTGACAATATGGCGGTTAAAGCGCGCTAATTNTCAAATCAATTGTACGGTTGATCTGATTGGTGCTTGCAATAATATGGCGGCTGAAGGCGCGCAATTTCAAATTCCAACAATCGATTTGTTTACATATTGAAAATAATAAAAGTCGGAATATTAATTAAATAGAAATTTAAATTAAAAAAAATAACACAAATTCTCCGTCTACTAATTAAGTCGCATTTAAATAAATTTTAGCGATCCAATGAATTTTAAACAGTTTTTTCTCAATATTCAACAACTGACGTCTAGTGATCGATTTATTTGACTTTTATCACCTATAAAACCACCAAAATTGTATCCTTGACTTGTATCATTAATTATTTGATAAAAAATAATTAAAAATAATAATAATAATAATGAGTAATTAAACAAATGAAATTAGGCTGCAATCTTGATTTTTTTACGCCAAATATTTGAATAATAGCGTAACTATAGCAACCCTATTGTAGTAGTCATGACAATGGTGTTAATGGCCAAAACAAAAACAAAAGAACATTAATTAAAGAATTTTTGAAAAGGTCATTTTTTTATGAAATCTTGTAAATTTCCCCTACTTAATACGATTAAAATTCGATAAATTTTAGATCATTTAATTTCGACGGTTCATTCAATTTTGTGTCGTTGTTCTTGTAGAAATTTCGAATTTTCCGCCCAAAATGCACAAATTTTCACAATATTTAAACGTCTATTCAAGAAGACTGTAAGTCGAATTTTACCTTTAATTAATTACAAATCAATCAGTTTTAATTAATTAATCAATCACAGGTGTCTAGATTTGTTCGTAATTGGCCGCAATCTATCGAGTGTGCCGCCAAAATCGAACAAAAAAGGTATAAACGTACAGTATTAGTAAAGATTTACGTCCTCTACATTCATCGCCTATTTTGTGTTGATTTACAGTATATACGCCTGAACAATTCGCAAATTATCCATCAGTCGATTTTAATCTAGGAAATACGTCACGTCAACATCTTTGTTATTATTTTTTTAAAAACAACCAACGAAATGACGCCTATTCCATCGAACATCCAATCGAATTCGAATTTGAACGTAATCTACCAATCAGATGTCTCATACACGGCTATCACGCCAATCACAAATCACCATGGATGGAAATTGTGAAACAGAAATATTTTAAACAAGGACCGCACAATATCCTGTTGATTGATTGGTCGAAATCGGCCAATCTATCCTATCGTTGTTCCGCTGCCAATACGCTAACATTAGGCGGATACATTGCGGAATTTCTACTCAAAACCAACATGCCAATCGAAAAAATCCACATTATCGGTAATTATCGGAATTATCGTATCAATCAATTGTTTGTTGTTTTTGTTTATTTAACCATAGGCCACTCGTTAGGGGCGCATTTATCGGGTTTTATCGGTAAATCAGTGTACGAACTTACCGGCAGGAAATTGCCTAGAATTACAGCATTAGATCCAGCCGGCCCGGGTTTCGATCGTTTAACCGACAACCGATTGCGTTTATGTTCGAATGATGCGGAATTCGTTGACGTCATACACACCGATATCGATTATTTCGGTTTGAAACGTCCCGCCGGCCACGTTGATTTTTACGTGAACGGTGGTAAAAACCAGCCGGGTTGTAATCGTCACGTTGACGGTAATGTTAACAGTATTAGTGCGGAATATCCGATTTAAAACGTTTTAATTTACAGATACTTGCAGCCATTTTCGATCAACTCTATTGTTTATTGAGAGTATTGGCAACAATGCAATTGAAGCAAGGCAGGCTAGATATGTTGATGGGGAGACAATTGAAATTGTTGAAAATGGCGGAATTATTGGTTTTGGTGATGGTTTAACCGGTGCGGAAAGGGGGGTTTATTTTGTGGAAACAAACGAAAAAACGCCATTTTTTAAATTACCGACTATAAAACAATAAATTTGTTTCTTTAACTGGTTTTAATGAAGATAAGGAGCAACATCCGGATTTTTCTATTCTTAAGTTTAAAATAATTCTTATCAAATTCGTGATAAGAATTTCCTTTGTGGAAAAATTTGTACCCATTTAATTTTAATTGTGTTGAAATTAATTAAATAATGGATAATTTCAATAAAATCACCCTAATTATTATCATTTTAACGAAATTAATTACAATTAATGAATCAGGTACGTTTAGAAATTATTCAAATCGTAGTAGGCGTGTTTCAATTGTCCAGTTAGTCCATCTAGTGTCAATAAACAAAGATAGAAGAACATGGATTGAGTTCATATGACAGAGATAGACTGACTCGATTGAGGTTAGGTTGGACAATATGGCGGTTTTAACCTAATTTTTTTAGTTTATACACGTCAAGAATTAGATTCGATACCAACTGTTGATTACAATTTAGCGAACGCCTCGCGCTCTGATGTTTTCTATTATTTCTTTGAAAATTCGACACAAATCGATGGTATTCTGATTGAGAACGACGGGTTGCTATGGGAATTGAACGGGGATGTCCCGACGAAATTTTTTTTCCATGGTTACACAACAAATTACCAATCACCATGGTATCCATTATTGAAACAGAGCTATTTTAAAAAAGGACAACACAATATCTTCTACGTTGATTGGTCGAAAGCTGGCAATTTAGAGTACGAAATATCATCGGCTAATATCCAACCAATCGGTGAATTTATTGCCGATTTCATCATAAAAACAAAGCTACCATTGGAACAAATCCATTTATTCGGTGAATACCCCAACGGATTCGCAGTGTTGCCATATTGAAAACAATTCTTTTAGGCCACTCTTTGGGTTGTCCCTTAACCGGCTACGTGGGTAAATCCATCTACGCAAAAACCGGCCGGAAATTGGCCCGAATCACAGCATTGGACGCAGTCGGTCCTGGTTTCGATCGTCTAACCGACGACAATCTGCGTTTACGTGCCGACGATGCGGAATTCGTTGACGCAATCCACACCGATATCGATTATTTCGGTTTTAAACGGCCATTTGGCCATGTGGATTTCTATGTGAATGGCGGTGTGAACCAGCCGGGCTGCAAACGGGAGATTGACGGTAATTACGTTAACGTTACGATTGCGTATCGATTAATTTCGTTAATAGATAATTGCAGTCATGCCAGATCGACATTGTTGTTTGTTGCTAGTATTGGCAACGTTGGATTTCGAGCACGGCCGGCTAGATTTGTTGAAGGGATGGTTGAAATTGTAGATGGTGGTGTTGTGGGGTTTGGTGATAATTTAAATGGTAGTGAGAGGGGTGTCTATTTTATCAAAACTACCGATAAAGCCCCTTTTTTTATTAATTAATTTCAACAAAACTTTCAACCGACCCCTGTATTTCAAGCGAGACATATTACCTACCAGTAGTTACAATGCACGTGTCAAAGCGCCATCTTGTAAACTAACCTCTAAATTACAGTTTGAAAATAAATATTCATCTTATATAATAATCAAAGCGGATATTGTCTCGAAATATTGCAATGTTATAGAAAAACGAATTGTTCTACAATAAATTTTATTATCACTGAAATAAATAGCGTGGAATAGTAATTTTTGCCACCAACAGTTGGCGACAGTAGTTCAAATGACGTTGGTGATATTTGAGAAACGCCATCTATGTTTATATTGTTTATTAGAATTTACAAGACAACGTTGTCAAATTTACAAATTCTCCATTAAATCTACCAACATTAATTAATTAAATTAATTAATTAGTCAATATAACCGAATTTTGAATTAAAATAAAATTTGGTAATTTTTTCGATTTCAAGTTGGTGGTATTGAAACACAGCCATCTATGTCCGATTAAATCAATAAAAACAAAATAAAATGTTGCCACGTCTACAAACATCAACCTTCTATCTACTGATTTAATTGAATTATAATTCCAATCAATTAATCCATTTTAATTCCTTTATAATTAACCATTAATTTCATGCTGTTTCATATGTTGTAATAATCGATAATTCTTCCGGCATGAATACGGACAATGTTTACACGTAAACGGTTTATAACCTAAAAATCACCAACAAATCCCCAAATGTACGATAAAAATGACAATCAGACAACACAGCAAATATGAACAAACAACGCCCACTATTGGCACAATTCAAACAAACGTCACAAATAATGGGCGTGGCCTGTTACAGGAAACGCCCCAATTGTGTATATCTGATAAAATCAACGACATTCTCACCTGAATGTATTTGGATATGTGCTTTTAAAATGGAATTCTGTTTGAAGGCTCGATTACAATATTGACAGATATAAGGCCGTTCGTCACTATGTCGTTTTTGATGTTCAACTAGATGGCTTTTTTGATAGAAATTCTTGCCACATTGCGAACATAAATACGGTTTTTCCCCCGTATGACTGCGCAGATGCAGTTTCAATTGGGCCGGACGACAGAAACGTTTCGAACATAAATGGCACACTTCGGGCCGGCCTGTATGTATCTTCATGTGGGTATTTAGCACACTAGATTGAGCAAATGCCTAAAAAACAAAACAAAATCTAACCTATAATTGACAACTATATTTCTTTGCATAGTTGGCCATGACTTTAGTAACGAAAGTCGTAGATTGAGTCACATTCAAATTTGACGTTTGTTCAAGGCCATATACGTCATCGAAAAATATGGCCAACTATTTTGTACAACTATAGTGCTGTATGGATAATGAAAATAGAACACTCTGTATTTGTGAAAATTATGATTATTGAACGTCGTAGATTGGTTCATACTCCATCAAGTTTGACATTAGTTCAAGGCCGTCTACGTCAACGAAAATCAACGCCAACTATTGGAATATTNTGATTATTGAATGTCGTAGATTGGTTCATACTCCACTAAGTTTGACATTAGTTCAAGGCCGTCTACGTGAACGAAAATCAACGCCAACTATTGGAATATTGTTTGTTCAAATACAGAGTGTTCCTAATTGTGGTAATTTAAAATGAAATGGAACACTTTGTAGATTTTTTTTTGTTCTTACTTTTCCACAAAAATCACAAACATGCGGCCGTTCGCCAGTATGGACACGTTCATGGACAACTAGATCGCTGCGTGATTGGAATCTTTTGTTACAAAATTGACACTTATAGGGTGTCTCCCCGGTGTGTACCCTCATATGGACGTTCAATTTAGATAAAGTCCTACAATTCAACGTTTAATTTTCAATTAATTAAAGGGGTGAGCGGGGGTGGGTTGGAGGATTACTTGAATTGTTTTCCGCACAAGTTGCACAAACATTTAATTTGTTCCTGTTGCTTATCGGCATCTCGATCTTGATCTTCATGGAATTTTTTCTGGTGTAATTCTAGACTGCGCACGCGCTTATTGCATTTCGTACAGAAATTCTTCGATTCTAACCAATTACGATCAATATCAGTTTCCGTTTTTTGACAATCATCATCATCATCATCATTGATATTGTGATGATTTTTCATATGTAACTTTAATGATATTTTTAATGTGAAATTACGCGTACATTTCGTACACTTATACGGTTTCTCAACAAGATTATGTTTACGTTGATGGATGCGTAATTTCGACGCTGTCGTAAACGTTTGTTGACATTTCGTACATGAATGTAAACGTAAAACTAAACAACAAATACAATATTATTTTATTGGTCGACTGTAATCTTCATTAATGAATTTAAACTGAAAGTTGGCTATGTTCTTTTGATGTAGTGTCGTAACTTTGTTCGAATATTTCGAAAATTTGAGGTTAACAAATACAAATTGAGGTTAATAAATGTCAAAATGAATAAAGCTACAACACTACGTTTCAAATCAACGTTGCCGTGATTTTCGTTATTCATAAAACTACAGTAGACCAATTCAATTATCAACTTACCAGAATGCGAACGTAGATGTATAGTTAGACAGTTTTTTCTTGTGAAAATTTTCGAACAAACTTCACATTTATATTCGTTTTTTAATTGATGTTCAATTGTTTTATGTTCGATTAAATTGTCGACTACTTGATTACATATCGAACACCAATAATCACGTAGGTCTCTAGAATAAAAAACGATAAAACAAAACAATAATTAAACAAATGAATCGTTCAATATTTTAGTATTACAGTTGGCCATGACTTGATTATGTCAAATTTCGTACGAAACAAGCTACGATTCTNATTATTTTGATAATAATTCAAGTTAATTTCAATACGAAACAATTGAATTATTGGTTAAAATTGCACCGCAACTTGATTTATTTGAATAATTTTTATAAACAACAACAACAATCACGGCAGGCTAGATTTTCGAAAAAATTGGTTAATTTTCAATTGTTCCTCTTCAATTTTCTAATAATATCAGTGATAATAACAATAATAATTGTCATAATAATTAATTACGATAATAGAAAATTACTAACCTATAATTTTAATAATTTATCGATTCTATTATATTTATATTTAATTAAATTAATTTATTTATCTATACGGCTATTTTTGCAATTTTTTTTATATAATTTATTATTAATTATTTTATATAAATTGAAACAATTGAAGGATTTAATTAATTTACAACAATATTCAAACAATAGTCAATTTCTTAACGAAATAATCAAATTATCGCGCATTAATTACCTAATTTTAATTAATTTCAATTCAATCTACGGTTGGCCTATTTTATTGTTAATAATTATAACCATAATTAATTTAATTTATTATATAAACTTGACAATTGAACATATAAAACAAATGCATAATTATATGTTAATTAGTGATCTTCTATGGATAATTATCACAATTGTAAGATTTATTTAATTATAGTTAATTAATTAAATTAAATTACAGAACGTTCCATTTAAATCGATTATTTTAGGTTAAATTCGAAAAGTCCAAATAAGATGGAACATTCTGTATATTTGGTTATATAACCAAACACATGTTGCCGTATTGTTCAATTTCTAAGTAGATTTGGCGATTATTTCTTTTCAGGTACCACAATCAATTTTAATTGTAATTTGTGATCGAATATCGAATGAAAATCAAGAAATCCACAAAACAATCGGTAAATTACAAGAGAATTTCGATAGAAACACGACAGATTATCGACAATTAACCGATTTAATGAAAATTCTAAAATACCATCAACAACCAATAATGGCGGCCGATTTCTTTAAAATCAATCGCAATTGTTTATTGTATATGTTAAGTACGACAACATCGTATTTAATTGTCATACTTCAATTGTCCGATACGATAAATACGTATTAATCAAAATAGGCTATGAATTTTGAACGTATCGCCCAATTTGATCCATCAAATTAGGTTAGAATACGTCACAAATAGCCTACTTGTTTTTCTAGTTTAAAACAATCGAAAATTTGATGCACCTACTAGAATTAGAGTTACGACTTACGTCACTAACTTGTTTGTTTTGTGTGTGTATTTTAGAATAAAACAACTGAATCTACTCACTTGTGTACATAGGTGACGTGCATTATTAAAGCACGATTACTACGGCAAAGTTGGCCACATTTCAAACAATTGAATTTATGTGTTTCTTTTGTTTTTTCTATCGTTTCCAATGGTGTTTGTTTTTGTTTGCCAACTAGATCATTACAATGTTCTTCAATTGTCTGAAACAAGACATTTTTATTTCAAATTTAAATCAGTAACGTAACCGATCTAGAAGTAGCGCTACTGATTTTTGTTTAATTCAATTGTACCGGTGTTGGTTTTATTGTTAAATTTTGTAGAATTTCCTGGTTTCGTTTGATTAATTGTTGGAATTCGTAGGAGAATTTCAATTTTTCCTCGCAATCGTTGCAAATAAATTGCGGCAAATCCTCATTGACGTCCACCTAATTTAGAGGGCGCCACATATGAAACAAAACAACGATAAAGTATTGTTTTTTGTCGAAACATTTAGATTTTACATCAAAGTTACCCAAGGATGATAGCATTATTATTATAGATGTTGGATGTTCGTTATTTTTACAAATCGCCACCATTTCTGTGGTTTTCGTTAAACAAATACGACAAATTTCATTGAATTTCAATATTTCATTATTGTAATTGTCCATTTTGTTTTCAATTAAATTTTAAATTTAGAAATAAACAATTGATTTATTGTAACTAGATTTGACAAGTAGAAGTAAATAAAAAAATGAGGTTATGTTTACACAAAATGCACCGTTGTCAGATTTCCACACAAACTGTCAATAATTACAGTTTACTGTATTATCAACACTAGTACAATTTTAAACTTTCTAAATAAAGAACGCTTAGAAAATTAGAAATCTGCAATTATTTTAGAAAATCGACAAGATTTTTCCAAATTTATGCCACTAAATAAGGGAAATAACCGATTAGGTTAAAACTATTGATACTAGATGTCACTTGAGCCTACTAATTGTAGCTCGCCTATACATTTAGTAACGACAAACAATATGGAGATTTGTTAACGATAACTAGAACGCGGATCGTATCTTGCAAAATAACGCAATAACTCTTTTAAAACGTCTCAATTTGCAACTTGCTCGAAGTAATGTAACCACAAACTTGTAATTATCCACTCTGCAATAAAATAGTGATAGAAAATCTCCTGTAGTTATCGAGTTGTGATTGTTCTAACAAAAATCCGATCTCTAGTGATCATAATATAAAAAGACATGTATAAATGTATGCAACCAACTATACAGTAACGTATGCGAGAATCTATCGTATTTATTCAAATAATGCAATTGAAATTGATTAAATTTACAACTGTGAAACAACTGGTCAAATGCATTGTTACAAATAGAAGTATATTCCAATATAAAAATCAATTCGCAACAATTACAATGAATTATCATTAAAAATTATGGGATTTTTCATCGAATTTGCTCCTAAAGTCGAGAAAAATCACCGTTTTTTGGTTTGTCTGTTAAAATTTTAAAACGTGTAATAAATGGTCGGAAAGAGCGTTTCAAGACGCGTAAAATGAGGTATTTTATGCAATAATAGCACCAAAGAATTCTAAGTTATACGCGAAAATATAATTTTTAGAAATACGTTAGGCAACCAATTATACATCAATACAAGCATAGTAGAAAATTCGTTTTCCTCGCGTTTTTTGAAGAAAATTTGATTTTTATAAGTTTATTAACAATAAAATCAACAAATAAACGCATTTTCTTTATTTTTTTGTTTAAAAACAACTGAAAAATAGTCAAAAAACACCAAAAACTAAGATATGTCCAATTGGGTATGCAACCAGTTATACACAAATTTAACCAACAAGTTATTTTATTAAAATTGGCTAGAAATCTACAAAAATTACGGAATGTTACCTAATTATTACTAAAAAAATCTATTTATTTTGCAATAAAACAATCTCATCATCACTATCACTACTAGCACCACCAATATCGGAAAATCCCCCATTATCACTATCCCCATCCCCATCATCATCATCGTCATCATCATCGAAATACGGCCTCATTATCGGCTGTTGTTGCTTAATAATCGGCCTAATAAACAGATCCTTCTCTTTATTCTCATCATAATCCTTATAATCTTCATATAGGTTATAATTCGATTGGGGCAGCAAACCGTACGCATGGTTGCCACGTCTCTTATACATCACATAACCAAACACCAAAACCCCAATTACACCAAACAACAGTATACATATGATAATTATGAAAACTAATCGTGGTAAACCCCAATAGAAATCGTTTTTTTCGAGTGTAAACAGGATAATTTCGGGATGTTGGTGTTGTAAATTCTCTAAATTAACAAATTTCGTTCCAGTTAAATAACCAGATCTACCAACTTTAATCGTATATTTCCCTGGTGTTAATTCGATTTGATAACGACCATTCTTATCAGTCAATACACTTTGATTTCGTTCGACGATAACAATACGGGCTTGATTGATGGGTTGGTTCAATCCATCACGAACATAACCTCGAATACCTGTCGTTACCACACCATCAATACGTATAGGTTTCTTTAAATCGTCATCAATTATTGTTGTTGTTTGTTTTAATGTTATCGTTGAATATTTCAATTGTCCATCGATTATTTCAATTGTTTTCAATAGTTTTTCGTAACCATGACAATAGATTTCCATTGTATAATTATTGGGTGGTAATAGAATTTTATAGAATGCTAAATTTTTCGTGACGTCATAGATGCGATCTATTTCGATTATTTTAATGGTTGCATTGCGCATCGGTACTTTTGAATCATCCTGTATAACACCCTGTATACCTGGAATAATTTCAAAATTCAATCACGTCAACTTTGGATGTTTTATAACGTTAATTTAATTAATAGATGGCTGTGTTTTAATTATAGTGTCGTAGACTGAATCATACGTCACTAATTTTGACATTTGTCAAGTGTTCAAAAGTACAGCTAACTAATATTTTGTATCAAGCTTGCTGGATTTCCAAATAATCTAATGTAATGTAGAGAAATTTAGTAGGCTTTGGATGAAACAAAAACATAATAGCGGGAAATTTAAAATATTTATTTTTTAAATCGAGTATATTGCGGTAATTTAGCTCGCAGTTGGTTAGATTTTGTTTATTTAGTGTCGTAGATTGATTCATATATCACTAGTTTTGACATATATTGGTGTCAGTTGTCATATCTGGTGAGTTTTGGTTAAGACAAAAAAATCCCTAAATTTACAAGAGCGAAATATGAAGATTTTATCTCAGGTGGCTGTCTTAATTTCGTAATGTCGTAGCTTGTTTCATATTCTATTAAATTTGACATTAATTATTGCAATTTTAACCAAAGTTTACTAGATTTTTCGACAATTCACTATAATATACAAAAAAAATCGAGTAGGCTTTGGTTGGAAAAATACCAAATAAAATGAAAATCCCCAAATATTAAAGCGGCAAATTGGAAAAATATTAACCTATAATTGTAAATTTCCAACCAAAGCCTACTAGATTTTCAAACACTACTACGCAATATAGACGAATATAATCGATTTTGATTAAAAAATAACAAAAATCACCAAATTCAAACGCGGCAAATTCAAAAAATAATAACCTTTTAAATTTTCAACTAATTTACTCGATTTACGGCTACTATTTCGCAATATAGAGGCATCTAGTAGGCTTTGATTGAAAACAAAATAAAAATCCCCAATTACGAAAGCGGGAAATTCGAAAAATCTCAACCTGCAACCAAAGCCTGTTAGATTTTTGGACACTACTATACAAATAGACAAATCGAGTAGACTATGAATAAAATAAAAGTCCCCAAATTTAACGCGGCAAATTCAAAAACTGGTTACCTGTAGTTGTGAATTCCAACATCTTCATCAATGGTTGCAGTGTATACCGCCATATATACGGTATGCTCGCTATATCCGGATATTCGCAACAACTGATACGTGCCGTTATAAGCGGTGTATTATATTCGTTATAAAGGAAATCAGTCAATACACGATCGGTATGTTTATTTTGTGTTGTACTCAATGGACAAGTATTGTGATTTTGTTGTTGGAATTCTTTACGGAATTCTTGAGCGAAATTTCGATAAATATTCACTTTAACGCCATCTAGTTGTGGATATCTACAATAACAATTCAAATAATTGATTAGAAATGATGGCGCATGCGTTGTTGTCATAACAACGCTTGCGCAATTTGAACAAAACAACATACATTACGTCATAATCGCCACCTTCGATATTGATGATAAAATCGTACTTATTCTCCAATAATAGATGTTTAAATGCATTTGTTATTGTTGTTAATTCATTATTATTATTGCTACGATTAATATTCAATAATTGTTGATCGATTTGTTTAAAATCGACGGTAATATTATTGCATTGATTCAAATTAATTAAACGTTGATTGCCTGCAACTTGTTTCCGATAATCGCCCCAAATTTGTTCAAATGAACGATCAATTAATGGGATTAAATGTAGAATTGAATTCTTTAAAATTCGTTCAATCAATGGATTACCAATTTTATAGCCTTCCAATAGATGGCGGGCTAAATAGATGATTAATTCACGTCCAATTGGTTGGGTTGTAAACAAATTACCAATTATGGCGATTTTAAATTTCGTCTCATCGGGAGTATCGAGCTACAATAGGAAAAACAATAGAATCTTTACTGGTTATACAACCAACAATACACAAATAAGCAAGAAAACTCGAAAATAGTAAAGAAATAGGGTTGAATTTACATAAAAATGGGATAAATATTTGAAATTTATTGGTTTATAGCCTAGAAATCAAATTCTACTAATCTCTATATAAATGGTTATATAACCAGCAAATAATTACGCCTTATAATTATGCAAACAATCATAACAAGCAATTTAAAATTTTGCTTTATTGCAAATAAAAGTACTTCCAATTGGTGGATTTTCATAAAATTTGGTTTGTTACGATTTTACCACCAGTACTACCACTGAAAAATATTTTTATGCTGCCATCAACCCTTAAAATATAGGGTTGATATGATATTTTCAAACTTGAGAGAAAATCACTGATACTTTGTAATAAATCACTTTTGGATCACCCTGTACGAGACGTTCAACAATATTTCACTTCCCAGTTGGCTGTGTTGTACTCTCATAATATGCTAGATTGATTCATACATTTGAAAATTTATTTAAAATTTATTTTCGAAGTAGGCTGAGTTAGATTATACAATGTCATAGATTGTGAAGGCTACTAGATTTGCCAATATGGCGCGTTTGTTGATTTGGTTAGAAATCAAGCAGGCCTTGAACAAATTTCAAATTTAGTGAATTATGAATAGAGTTAGGATCTACAGTTGCACAATAAAAATTTCAACTGTCNTTTACAAACACATAGCCAACTGAGCGGTAAATCTCCAGTTAGAACAATCCAACAGTCAGGCAACCAATTTGACACAGTAGGTATGCAACTATCAATACACAAACATACAATTCCATCAATATTTATGCAATTTGTAAATAGTTGCGTTAATAAATATCAAATCTAGTTGGAATATGAAGTAATCTACGACACTAAATAACTAAGACATAGCCTATTGGAAGATTAAAGAAGAATTGAAACCGCTTAATAGTAATGCAACCAATATTACACAGCTGAGTAGACAACCAACAATACACGCACTCAATTACACCAAAATTAGCGCCACTTATCGATAATTACATGAATAAACAATAAATCTAATAGTATAGGAAGTAATCTACGAAATTACGTAACTAATAAAAGCCTACTAAACAATATTATCAATTAATAGCCGTAAATTATGCAACCAAAAGTGCACAGCGGGTATACAACCAACAATACGCTAATACACTCAATTTCTGGTCACAAAGGGTGAATAAACTTAGAATTTAGTATAATATGAAGTAATCTACGACACTAGATGTGGAAGAAATAACCAACTATAAAATAAGTTATAGATTAATACTCCTGGTAGATATGCAACCAAACTTATGTAAATGTTATACAACCAACAATACTCAAATGAGTTACGGTTACCCCTGATGGATAGGCAACCAAATTTATATAGCAGATAGACAACCAACAATACTCCAATATTCAGTTTTTATCAAACTTACCCCATCCGTTATCGTTAACCAATGTATAGCCATTGAAATAAAATTCTCACCACTATTAAATTCACAAATATCATTATAACGATTCTCTAATTGTCCCATTATCGAATAAATTTCATTATTTTGATGATATTTCGGTCTATATTGATTCTCACCAATACCAAAATCATAAGCACTAGCCCAATGTAATGGATCATTTTTCATTAATGTAACATTAAAAATTAATGTTTCATTATCATTAATTAGAATTTCATTTGTATAACTTTCATAATCCAACGCTTCAATTGTTAAATTATACCGACCGGGCAATAGAATCCGATAATAATCACCATTTTTACCCGATTTAACACTATGACTATTGTTATTAACACGAATTTGAGCATTCTGAATTGGTGTACCGATTGTACTGCGAATAAACCCCCGAACACCCCTATGGACTTGTTCGATAAAACGAATCAAAGCCTCTCGATTATCCAACCAATATTGGGGTAGTTCACTAGCATAAGGGTATTTATAACACCCTATTTCTAATGTTAATTCCATACAATTCGCTACTAGATAATTCCAATCTTGCATCCCCCCGGTCACAATGTACCATTTCGCCCCATTTGTAATACCATCGGGGAAGTGTTCTTTGGGGAATTGGGGGCAATTTCTACCCTTAAACATTGATTTATGCGCATTGGCATAGGTGTGGGCTAAATATTGGAAGATCGTATCGTCCGGGGTTGGATTCTCGACACCACCATAACCCTCTTTATTATCATCATAGGGGTAGTTGGCAACTAGGGCGCCATTATGTAAGTTTGCTGATAACACGAATTGTTCTGATAAGATCCAATCCATTACGGCTTTTGTTTCCGGTTCAAAGACACGATTATACTGGAATATTATCAAATTAGTGATTCAATTGTTCGGTACGATGGTATTTCATATCAAAGTCGGCTGTGCTTTGATTAGGCATTTGTTCAAAGTCTACTAGATTTCATACTAATGGTAGAGAAATGTCAAATCGTGTAGAATATGAACTAATCTACGACAATATGAAATACCATCTAGCCCACTAGATAGACGAATATTTACGTCATTTATGCCGTATTGGTCGGGGAAATTTCGATTTAAATCGACATGATGGGCATTGGCACGCCCAATACCACTATCTGGGTCACCTTCATGGGCCATTTCATAGCCATCTGGATTCATTGTTGGCATTAAATGGATACGTGTTGTATTCAATAATTTCGTAATACGTATATCGGTACCATAATGTTCGCATAAATATTTAATTAAATATAATAATAATTCACGACCTACGATCTCGTTTCCATGCATATTGGCAACGTATTTAAATTCGGGTTTTCCTATATTTGAAACAAACAAAAAAAAAGGGAAAACAAAGGAAATTCGGTTAAAATTCCCGCCAGATAACAATTGCTATATAAACCGCCAACTGTGATTGTCATCAACACAGTCGACAGAAATTGAATCAAGGGTGAGTTGTCTTTTGTTTTATTTTTAACCAATGAATGAATTAATTAACCTACCTGGTACGTGTTTGTCGGGTGTGTTGCTCAACACCATAACCCATAAATCTCGACCATTTACACTTTTACCAATCGAATGTAAATGGGTTAATTTCGGGTAAGTTTGATTGAATTCCTTTAAAAATCCGACCAAATCATCATAATGATGATGTTTAAATAATTCCTTATCGCTTATCATAAAACCGTAATCGTCATAGAATTTGGTAGAATTCACAATTAAATGATTATAACCATCTAAAATATACAAGAAAAACCCCAATTACACACAATATACCGGGTATTTCACCTAATAGTTGGCTATGACTTCAGAAAATTGTGTCGTAACTTAATTCAGACCAATCTATCTGGATAAGATATAGCCGACTATAAAGTAAAATACACACCTGTATAATTTTGAAAAATTGGCGTTATTTATGGGACGTACTGTATATTAGTGGCAATAGATAGAATTAATATTGATTTGGGCGCATGCGTCAACAAGTCAAGCACCAATAAAATTGCAGCATTTCAAATTTTTAACCGCCACAGTAACAAAACAGCACCAACCATGCTTCTTATTTAGGTAGCATTGATTTGTTAGGTTATGTTGATTGAAATAATCAAATACACATGCTTATAAATTGTTTTATTTTTTCTTAATTAAAAATCATTATTGTTAATTAATTGGAAATTTTACAAAGTACGTACAATTTTTTGTTTTTTGTTTTTTTATAAACACATGTATTTCGAGTGGTTAGTATTGAAAATAATAAAAATAATAATGAACNCAAATTATAGATCAACGCTCAATTATTTCATTGTAAAGTAGGCTGTGATTTTTTAAGGTTAGGTCGTAGCTTTGTTCGGTTATTATTCGATTGAAAAATGTCATGTATTAGTACGTATATGAAGTAATCTACGACTCAATCATAGCCTACTATAAATCATATACTCGGCGTAATAGTAGTAGTAATAGTGAAAATTGAAAAAAGAGAGCGATATATTTCAAGATCAAACAAACAGAGAAAGATTGAGTAAAATATGTGCAATAAGCATTAAGTTTGCTATTGTTTTTCTATGGTGTAGTGATGGTGTTTTAGAACCAGTACCACTTATTATTATTA
>JACDRQ010000543.1:0-34463 GCA_013841215.1 Hycleus cichorii
CTGTATAAACTTTAATAACCGATGAATAAAGCTACGACTACGTTAGTAATTGTTGATAAAATGCAACAAAATCTAATGCAATTAGCTATAATTTTATAAATAGTGTCGTAGCTTGATTCATCCACCTGGAAATTAAATTAAAATATAAACAAAGCTACGACTACGTAACAAAATTGTCGGCAATTTCACAATAAATTGCATCAGATCACAATCAAGCAATCTAATTTATTACAATGATAAGTGAATTAACAGAAAATTTATCAGTTTCTATCTCATTCTATCTAACGCCATCATAGGCAGAATTGGAGAGAGACAAGAATACAACGAAACTGTACATCTATAGCATTGCCATGGCAACGATTCGCCAACAATTAAATACTACAATTTTTAAATACAGGTGTATTACTGGTTGCCTATCGACAATAACTAGAATTTGAGTATATGTCGTAGCTTTATTCATCATGTAATTGCTAAATGGCTGAACAAAGCTACGACATCTGTGGGGTAAATTAGGGTGTCCACAGGAGGGAATTGTGTGAAAATGGTGGATTTTGAGGTTTTCCAATAGAAAAACAACAATTTTCCAACATCAAAAAAAATGTTTTTCAAATTTATTTCCATCCAATTGGATCCACGAAATTATCAATAAAATTAACAACAAAATTGCAACTAATTGTATGTATAAACAAAAAAAAAAAAATAAATTGGCCTATTTTCTTATATTTATAGATATACAAAGATAAAGAGAGATAGAGAGAGACGTAGGATTATTTACAACTATTTCCATCACTTTTCAAATTAATTCTATCTATCTATTTATAGAAAAAATATACAAAAAATCTACTATTTGTTTGTTTGTTTGTTTGTTTGTTTGTTTGTAATAAAAATATAGTTTTGTTGTTGTTGTAATAATTATAAACAAATTTACAAAACAATTAATTAATTAATTCGCTAATTAATTAATCAATCCACATTCTCACCTTTCCCTAATTGCGATAATGTTCGTATAACTTCAGCTTTTTGGTTATCACTCAATTTTTGTATAATTTGAACTACTGCATCTAATCGAACTTCCGGACAATCCTACAATTATTGAATAAAATACACAATTAATCAATTAATTAATTAAAATGGAGAATAATCACCTCTAAAGTTGAACTAATTTGATTAATTATAGCATCCCGTTTGACACAATTCAAATTACGATTAATTATCGATTCATTTGGTGGTTTCTTCAATTGATCTTCTAACCAATCGACTACTACTTCATTATTATCCCATTTATAACCCTTAAATTGAATTAAATTAAATTAATTAATTAATTGTAGAATTTAATTTAGAAATTTACATCAGCAGCACCACGATCTTCGATGAACCAACGACGTAACATTGCCTCAATTTGGCCGACATTTAACAACGGTTGGGCCTCCAATAACACTTTACTGATACGATCGTGTAATAAGAGGCGCCTCAAACGCCAATATAGTATTGAACGGGATTTACGCCACGGTACAATATCCTAAAATTAATTAATTAATTAGAAATAATTAAAATTGTAATTGCTGTAACAAAAAAAAATGGGTCAATTTTCCGGAAAAACTCAAAAAATTATCGGATTTGCAAAATCAATTTGCTCATATATTGAGGAAAATCACTGAAAATTTGAGAAAATTGAGTAAATTAGAAGGAAAATTTGGATGAAATACAAATAGAAACAACCTCAAAGATTTCCCTCTCTAACTTAGAATTCAATTAGAATTTTCCTAATGAAAAAACACTCTCAAGTACTCCTTAAAATGCTCTTTCTAATGATGTTCGAATCATTACCGTGTGTCATCAAACAAGCGAAAAATCGATGATTCAAAAATAGGTACTGTTAGTATATCGAATCGAAGAACAATACGCAATATAAGCCATCAAATCTCTTTTAATTTTCCGAAAAACTGGCAAATCTATTGGAAAATTCCTGGAAAATTTGGAAAGTTCCTTAAATTTACTATTAAATTGTTAGAAAATCATTGGAAAAACGCTAAATTTGGTGAAATTATAGAGCAAAATTTGGATAAAATAGAAATAAAAGCAACCTCAAAGATTTTCCTCTGTAACTCAGAATTTAATTGGAATTTTCCTCATCAATAAACACCCTTGAATACTCCTTAAAATGCTCTTTCTAATGATATTTGAATCATTACCGTGTATCAGCAAACAAGCGAAAAATCGATGATTAAAAAGTGGTACCTTTGGTATATCGAATCGAAGAACAATATGCAATATAGGCCCTTAAATCTCTTTTAATTTTCCGAAAAACTGACAAATACATTGGAAAATTTGGAAAGTTCTTTAAATTTGCTATAAATTGTTGGAAAATCATTGAAAAATTGCTAAATTTGGCTAAATTACAGGTGGAAATTTCGATGAAATACAAATAGAAACAACCTCAAAGATTTACCTCTCTAACTCAGAATTCAATTGGAATTTTCCTAATGAAAAAACACTCTCAAGTACTCCTTAAAATGCTCTTTCTAATGACATTTGAAGCATTACCGTGGGTCATCAAACAAGCGAAAAATCGATGATTCAAAAATTGGTACTGTTAGTATATCGAATCGAAAAACAATACGCAATATAAGCCATTAAATCTCTATTAATTTTCCGAAAAACTGGCAAATCTATTGGAAAATTCCTGGAAAATTTGAAAAGTCCCTTAAATTTACTATTAAATTGTTAGAAAATCATTGGAAAAACGCTAAATTTGGTAAAATTTTCGAGCAAAATTAGGATAAAATACGAATAAAAGCAACCTCAAAGATTTCCCTCTGTAACTCAGAATTTAATCGGAATTTTCCTCATCAATAAACACTCTCAAGTGCTCCTTAAAATGCTCTTTCTAGCGCTATTTGAATCATTACCATATACCATCAAACAAGCGAAAAATCGATGATTAAAAAGTGGTACTTTTGGTATATCGAATCGAAGAACAATATAGGCCATTAAATCTCTTTTAATTTTCCGCAAAACTGGCAAATCTATTGGAAAATTCCTGGAAATTTTGAAAAGTTCCTCAAATTTACTATTAAATTGTTAGAAAGTCATTGGAAAAACGCTAAATTGACATTTCCTCAAATCAAAAAATACCCATAACTAAGTACTCCTCAAAATGCTCTTTCTAATGACATTTGAATCATTACCGTGTGTCATCAAACAAGCGAAAAATCGATGATTAAAAATTGCTACTTTTGGTATATGAAATGTTTTTTAATTTTCCGAAAAACTGACAAATAAATTGGAAAATTTGTAAAGTTCTTTAAATTTGCTATAAATTGTTAGAAATTCATTGAAAAATCGCTAATTTTGGCTAAATTAAAGCTGAAAATTTCGATAAAATACAAATAGAAACAACCTCAAAGATTTTCCTCTGTAACTCAGAATTTAATTGGAATTTTCCTCATCAATAAACACTCTCAAGTACTCCTTAAAATGCTCTTTCTAGCGCTATTTGAATCATTACCATATATCATCAAACAAGCGAAAAATCGATGATTAAAAATTGGTACTTTTGATATATCGAATCGAAGAACAATACAGGCGATTAAATCTCTTTTAATTTTCCGCAAAACTGGCAAATCTATTGGAAAATTCCTGGAAAATTTGGAAAGTTCTTTAAATTTGCTATTAAATTGTTAGAAAATCATTGGAAAAACGCTCAATTTGGTAAAATTATAGAGCAAAATTAGCAAAAAATAGAAATAAAAACAACCTCAAATGACTCCGAATTCAATTGAAATTTCCTCAAATCAAAAAACACTCATACTCTTTAAAATGCTCTTTCTAATGACATTTGAATCATTACCGTGTGTCATCAAACAAGCGAAAAGTCGCTGATTGAAAATTGCTACTTTTGGTATATCAAATCTCTTTTAATTTTCCGAAAAACTAAGAAATACATTGGAAAATTTCTGGAAATTTTGTAAAGTTCTTTAAATTTGCTATAAATTGTTAGAAAATCATTGAAAAATCGCTAATTTTGGCTAAATTAAAGCTGAAAATTTCGATAAAATACAAATAGAAGCAACCTCAAAGATTTTCCTCTGTAACTCAGAATTTAATTGGAATTTTCCTCATCAATAAACACTCTCAAGTACTCCTTAAAATGCTCTTTCTAGCGCTATTTGAATCATTACCATATATCATCAAACAAGCGAAAAATCGATGATTAAAAATTGGTACTTTTGATATATCGAATCGAAGAACAATACAAGCGATTAAATCTCTTTTAATTTTCCGAAAAACTGGCAAATCTATTGGAAAATTCCTGGAAATTTTGAAGAGTTCCTTAAATTTACTATTAAATTGTTAGAAAATCATTGGAAAAACGCTAAATTTAGTAAAATTATCGAGCAAAATTTGGATAAAATACAAATAAAAGCAACCTCAAAGATTTCCCTCTGTAACTCAGAATTTAATTAGAATTTTCCTCATCAATAAACACTCTCAAGTACTCCTTAAAATGCTCTTTTTAGCGCTATTTGAATCATTACCATATATCATCAAACAAGCGAAAAATCGATGATTAAAAAGTGGTACTTTTGGTATATCAAATCGAAGAATAATACAGGCCCTTAAATCTCTATTAATTTCCCGAAAAACTGGCAAATCTATTGGAAAATTCCTGGAAAATTTGTAAAATTCCTTAAATTTACTATCAAATTGTTAGAAAATCATTGGAAAAACGCTAAATTGAAATTTCTTCAAATCAAAAAACACCCATAACTACTCCTCAAAACGCTCTTTCTAATGACATTTGAATCATTACCGTGTATCATCAAACAAGCGAAAAATCGATGATTGAAAATTGGGACTTTTGGTATATCGAATCAGAGAACAAATAAACGCTGTGGGCCCTCGAATCTGTTTTAATTTTCCAGAAAAACTAACAAATTTACCGGATTTGGAAAATGATTTCAATTTACTCATATATTGGGGTAGAAACATCGAAAAATTGAGAAAATTGGCTAAAACTATAAGTGAAAATTTCGATAAAATACAAATAAAAACAACCTCAAAGATCTCCCTCTATAACTCAGAATTCAATTAGAATTTTCCTAATGAAAAAACACTCTCAACTACTCCTTAAGCTGGTCTTTCTAAAGATGTTCGAATCATTACCATATGTCATCAAACAAGCGAAAAATCGATGATTAAAAATTGGTTCTTTTGGTATATCAAATCTCTTTTAATTTTCCGAAAAACTGACAAATACATTGGAAAATTTCTGGAAAATTTGTAAAGTTCTTTAAATTTGCTATAAATTGTTAGAAAATCATTGGAAAATTGCTTATTTTGGCTAAATTAAAGCTGAAAATTTGGATAAAATACAAATAAAAGCAACCTCAAAGATTTCCCTCTATAACTCAGGATTCAATCTGAATTTTCCTATCAAAAAACCAAACTTAAGTACTCCTTAAAATACTCTTTCTAATGGTGTTTGATTCATTACCATGTGTCATCAAATAAGCGAAAAATCGATGATTAAAAATTGGTACTTTTGGTATATCGAATCGAAGAACAATATAGGCCATTAAATCTCTTTTAATTTTCCGAAAAACTGGCAAATCTATTGGAAAATTCCTGGAAAATTTGTAAAATTCTTTAAACTTGCTATAAATTGTNCTTCAAATCAAAAAACACCCATAACTACTCCTTAAAACGCTCTTTCTAATGATATTTGAATCATTACCGTGTGTCATCAAACAAGCGAAAAATTGATGATTCAAAAATTGGTACTGTTAGTATATCGAATCGAAGAACAATACGCAATATAAGCCAATAAATATCTTTTAATTTTCCGAAAAACTGGCAAATCTATTGGAAAATTTGGAAAGTTCTTGCAATTTACTATAAATTGTTGGAAAATCATTGGAAAAACGCTACATTTGATAAAATTATCGAGCAAAATTTGGATAAAATACAAATAAAAGCAACCTCAAAGATTTCCCTCTGTAACTCAGAATTTAATTGGAATTTTCCTCATCAATAAACACTCTCAAGTACTCCTTAAAATGCTCTTTCTAGCGCCAGTTGAATCATTACCATATATCATCAAACAAGCGAAAAATCGATGATTAAAAAGTGGTACTTTTGGTATATCGAATCGACGAACAATACAGGCCCTTAAATTTCTTTTAATTTTCCGAAAAACAGGCAAATCTATTGGAAAATTCCTGGAAATTTTGAAAAGTTCCTCAAATTTACTATAAATTGTTAGAAAATCATTGGAAAAACGCTAAATTGAAATTCATTCAAATCAAAAAACACCCATAACTACTCCTCAAAATGCTCTTTCTAATGACATTTGAATCATTACCATATATTATCAAACAAGCGAAAAATCGATGATTGAAAATTGGAACTTTTGGTATATCGAATCAGAGAACAAATAAACGCTGTGGGCCCTCGAATCTGTTTTAATTTTCCAGAAAAACTAACAAATTTACCGGATTTGGAAAATGATTTTAATTTACTCATATATTGGGGTAAAAACATCGAAAAATTGAGAAAATTGGATAAAACTATAAGTGAAAATTTCGATAAAATACAAATAAAAACAACCTCAAAGATTTCTCTCTATAACTCAGAATTCAATTAGAATTTTCCTAATGAAAACTACTCCTTAAACTGGTCTTTCTAAAGATATTCGAATCATTACAATATGTCATCAAACAAGCGAAAAATCGATGATTAAAAATTGCTATTTTTGGTATATCAAATCTCTTTTAATTTTCCGAAAAACTGACAAATACATTGGAAATTTTGGAAAGTTCTTTAAATTTGCTATAAATTGTTAGAAAATCATTGAAAAATTGCTAAATTTGGCTAAATTACAGGTGGAAATTTCGATGAAATACAAATAGAAACAACCTCAAAGATTTCCCTCTCTAACTCAGAATTCAATTACAATTTTACTAATGAAAAAACACTCTCAAGTACTCCTTAAAATGTTCTTTCTAATGATATTTGATTCATTACCGTGTATCAGAAAACAAGCGAAAAATCGATGATTGAAAATTGATACTTTGGTATATCGAATCGACGAACAATACAGGCGATTAAATCTCTTTTAATTTTCCGAAAAACAGGCAAATCTATTGGAAAATTCCTGGAAATTTTGTAAAGTTCCTCAAATTTACTATCAAATTGTTAGAAAATCATTGGAAAAACGCTCAATTGAAATTTCTTCAAATCAAAAAACACCCATAACTACTCCTCAAAACGCTCTTTCTAATGACATTTGAATCATTACCATATATCAACAAACAAGCGAAAAATCGATGATTGAAAATTTGCATATAAATCGCAAATTTTCTCTAAATTAAAGGCGAAAAATCAACAAACTACCTAGAATTCAACCGGAAATTAAAACCACTTACATTAATTGTGCCTTTCTCCAACATCCGTTCGGGAGTATCATGCAAATCAGCAAAACAAACAGAAACTTGATGGTACATCGGCAACAAGAAACTCTCCCTATCCGCAATCTTCTTCTCCAATTCACACAATTCCGGCGATTTCTGCTGCTGCTGCTGCTGTTGTTGTTCCAAAATAGTCTGCGATACACTCGATGAACGTTCACGTAATTGTTGTTGATTATTAATTTGATTCAATTTCTCATCATAATCCTTCAATACAGCATCCAAACGATGCATCGTCTTCAACAAATCCTTCTTACGGAATTTAATCTCAACTATCCCTTCCGGCTCCAAAACACCACCACGAGCATCCGGATCCGCATACATCTCCATATAACGTGAATTAATAGTCGGATCGACTACAGCCCAAGCACCACCACGCAACTCCCCAAATGGTGGAATATAAACGATAATCGGCTGTTTATACTCTTTCAAACCATCCACAATATAGGCGCCGAATTTCATGATTTGCTCATACATATCTTTCATACCACCACTGAAACCACGCCAATTCGCAAAGATAATCAACGGTAAATCTTCATTGGAGAAATCTTTGATTGCTTGAGCCGTTTTGTAAGCGGAATCAGGGAACCATACTTGTCCGGCTTGACTGATCGTCTTGGCTTCCGAATCTAAATTCGCCGGATCTGCTGGTAATTTCAACTCTACAGTACGAGTCTCCACTGCTATAACCCCTAGAGGGATTCCACCTAAACGTGCCCGACCGGTTACTACAGTTTGCGCCCATGGTCGCATAATTTCCGACCAACTATCATAATCGAAAAAACCACTCTCCCATACTTTCTTATCGTTATCGTTATCATTCAAAAAACGACCCTCTAACATCCAACGGGGATCATAGGGGGTTTTCGTTGGTATAAATCCGATTTCCCTATCGATAGGATCGGTTAATTTCAATGTTAACGGGAGTGGTGAACGTTTATCTTTAGGGATATAAGATAACCATTTCAATATCGTTGCAATACCCTCTAAATCACTTTGTTCGACTTTATGCGAAATACCGTTATTGTACATGATTTGAATACCGCCTAATTGATTATTAGAAGCGTAAACTTCACGGCCTAATAGTTTATTTAAGGCACTATAACCGGTTAGAATTATATGCGAATTTTCGATTTGTATCAATCTTTGGCCTAAACGTACCAAATAAGAACCAATACCGATAGCCCGACAAGTCACCATAGAAATCGTCACGATTTCCCGGTACGCTTGTGAAGTCTCCCCTGCAATTAAACCAGCATAACGTAGATTTTCCACCCCTAAACCATCATCTTTACCGATTATATCCGTAATTTTATAACGCGACTCATTTTCGTCTTCGATTAAAACCGCACGGACACTATTTTGTGATGATAATTTCGTATAATCATCGGGTGTTAAATACAAATAACGGTAACCTTTATCCGGTTCGTTATTATCGTGCCAGGCTATTTTAAATAGATTTTTCACCTCTTCAGCTAAACCGATACGTGCCCCACTATTTGCCGCTATATAAATTCGAGGTATTTGTAAATTGCGTGCTAATTCACTAGCGAAATAGAATAATTTATCTTCACGCGGCCCAAAGGAGCCGATTAAAAACGTAATATCATTGGCGATGACGATAATATCGCGCCCATTTGGATATTCAGGGGTGTAGAGGGTTAAACGCCACGCTATCATACCGACGTTATTTTCACCGGGGACGCGTTTTTGTTCGATTAGCCGTTGTTCATTTTCGGGATCCAGGATTAATTCGACAAAATCCATTAGTTTATCGGGGATTTCAACTAGATCCGATATACGTTCTTGGCTATAATTGCGCCATTGTTGATCGACCATTTGCCGGAACATATCCGGATAATCATAAACGTAAGTTGTACCATTCGATTGAGCTTGGAAGCGTTTTTGTTGGAGATAATCTTTAGCTAAATACGGCGTCGATATCGGTAAACCGTGCATTGGGCCTTGTTTTTTCGAATTATAAGCATGAAATTTGATAATACCCGTCTCTTCATCTACGACTTCTAAATACATATTGATATCTAGATAATAACCACTATCATTAGCTAAACATAAACGTATCGTTTGTATTGGTGAATTCGGTGTTAAACGTATGTTGATCTTTAATTCGGCTTGTAATACGCGTAATTTCCATAAACGTGGCCCATAACGCATCACCATATTCGTTACAGCTTCCTCAATTTTACTCGGATCCATAATTACAGTTGGTATAAAATTCAAAAAGATATGATTACAATCGGTACGTTTAGAATGTGGATGACTGAAAGCCACTTCTAATTCATCCATTGCTTCCAACAAGACACGTTCACCTTCATTTTGTAGATACTCAAATGATGCTTCTTTCGTTATAAGATCGGAATGGCGGATAATCGAGCGGATAAAAAACCGATAATCCGTTACACAATCCCGAGAATTTTGTGTTGTCCGTTTGGCTTTACCCAAATAGAGGTGCATTTTTTGATTGGACGTCGGTAGGGCTTCCAGGTTATAATTGCGCATACGATTCAATTCCAATTGGAAGGCACAAGCGGGTTCTAGATGGCGATAAATTTTATCCTCTTTAAAATCATCACGGGCGCGATACGTGAAGAATTTCGGTGATTGTTTATGTTTCAATAACGCCAAGGTAACCCTCCGGATGCCGTGTTGTAACAATTCGTCTTTATGGCGTGTAAAAAACCCACCAAATAACCGACTCATTGTACTATCATCACTATCACCTTTATCTTTAATACCGATATGTAGAATATGGATAGGTTCATGGATTATATTCTTATCATTATCGTGATAATTGTCTTGTATTGATAAACTAATAGAGGTGCTATTGCGCGATTCACTATTACTAACACCCCCATCTACAGCGATTAAATCTTTGGGGTTAATTGTAGCAGGATTGGAGAAATCTTCAATTAAATCCAATATTTCATCGGAATATTGTTCGAATTGTTGGAAACTCTCAAATGCAGCCATACAACCGGTACGTTGGAAAGTATCGATGATTTTCGGTAAATCTGCATTATCTTCACCACCATTCGAATCAAATTTAATCAAACGATTGGGATGAGTCGGCGGTAACATAAATTGGAAATGTACCAAAGGAATTTCACCACTCAATTCCAAATGTTGTAGACACGTAATATCGTAACTTGTATAAGCCCGCCGTACATAAACCTCTAAAGCTGCATTACAAACCGCTCGATTCGTGTGATAGAAGAAATCGTGTAAAATATCGAAAATGGAAGTTTCCGATACTATCAATTTTTGTAAATTTTCGGGATGGAATTCATGTCCGTACATATCTACAGCGGATAAAAAAATACTCTCCATTTGATTGTGGCGTAATTCGTAAGCCGGTTGATGGGCGGCTATTAAAACTTGTCGCGCCCTTAAAGCCACCCTTGAATGTTCGCTACGATTGAGGGTGGTCAATTCGGTTAAAGCCGGTGCTAATTCATCAGTTAATCCCGGCTCATTTGTCCATAAATGATCGATCAACATCGTTATCAATAGGTTTTTTTTAGCGACTTGTGAATGTGAAAATATAATCGATGATAATTTATCGATATCATCTTTGTATTTTTCGCGCAATAAAGCTACACATTTATCATAAGAACCGTGTTGAAATTGACTTTCAACATCATAGTATTGTTTTAACAAATCTTGAACGGCATGCTTCATCCGACCACGTATCCCATTACGATAGCGTTGCACCAATTGTACGATACTCTCAGTGGCTAGAAAGAAATTGTCGCGTTCTTGGCGTTTTTGCATTTGAGCTGCATGACTATCGATAACACTAGCTATCTGTTGGCTGGGAAATTGAGCTAAGACTGACGTTATATTCCGTTCGTATAACGCCATCAAACGGCGTATCTTCTTTTCGACAATCAACGGAATACGGCCGGAAATCGACGCCATTACATGTTGTAATTCCAATAGGGGTAAACTCGGATCACGTAATGACGCCATAAATTTCTCGATAACCTCCCTTAAACGTGGCGCATTATACGGATCTGGCAAACAATAACCAGATAATGTATTTTCTAGGATAATTTTATAATTATTGTGGATTTGATTCAATTTCTCGGATACTATCGGTTGGGAAACATCCAAATCGGGGAATGGTCCCGTATACAGTGTAGCTTTTGTAACAAGACTTGGATCATCCAATTCTAAAGTAGCAATGATTGAACCGGCATCCAGCACCGCTCCCGGACGTTTTACATAAAAAATCGTCCCATTCTCATTTGCGGTAAGCGTCATTACCATCTTCATTACCTCAATTTCCGCATAAGCTTGCCCTTTATCGACATGTCCACCATCTTCGATTAAATAATTGATCAATTTGCCGGCAGATGGTGAACGTAAAATAGTCGGATCATTCTCCTTTTCGAATACACAAGTTTGATTACCGATTACAATCCGATAACGATCCACTTCTTCTTTCATGTAAGTGGTAAAAGAAGCACCATCGACACTCAATAGAATACCATCATCGTTCAAACGGTGTACTTCAATCTCTTTAAACGTACCATTCATCATTAAAAAATACGTATTAGGGCCGCTTTTCGTAGCTTGTACTTTATATTTATTCGAATTATAAATCAATTCAACATCAACAACATTACTTAAAGTATTCGAACCTTGAATTTGGCCACGTTCTAACGATTGTTGAAACTCCCTAAATGCTATACTTATCGTTTTATCGGCTATATGTAACGAACCACAAATCACCCCTAACATTATATTCGGTTTTTCGGCTTCCATTTTTTCACTAATCAAAATATCCAACCATGCTGTATCGATTGTATTCTCTTGGAAACTTGTCGTCTCTAATAGTGTAATTAAATATTCAACAGTTGTACGAAAATCACCCCTAATTGATAATTCTTTAAGAGCAATAACTAAATTCTCACGGGCTTGTTCACGATTTTCACCCCATGAGAAACAATGGCCGAATTGTGAATCGGCAAATTCGTGTAAACCACCCGATGCGGCTACACTAAAATAACCCCAAACATTCTTGGATGAACGGAAATTCAATTCTTGTACAGTACCCGATGAGGGTTTAAAACCCTCATCGGGATTCTCCGATGTTATCCTGGCTGCTATCACATGCCCCCATGGTTGGGGTTTATGTTTAGGTTGATCGAAATCTATTTCACTATTACCCCAAGGTGATTCACCGTATAATAGACGTATATCTTTGATTAAATACAACGGTAGACCCATTGCAATTTGTAATTGAGCCGCTGGTAGATTAACATCCGATATCATTTCTGTACAGGGATGTTCGACTTGTAGACGTGGATTCAATTCTAAGAAATAATAATGCCCCGATGTATCATAGAGATATTCTACTGTACCAGCTGATACATAACCGACCATTTTAGCTAAACGTACTGCAGCTTTCTCCATATCTTCAAATATTGAAGATTGGGCTATAACAGCTGGTGCTTCTTCAATTATCTTCTGATGGCGGCGTTGTATCGAACAATCTCTACCGAATATCGAAATAGCATTACCATATTGATCCGCTAATAATTGGACTTCAAGATGGCGGGCACATTTGGCTAATTTCATTACAAATATCGGTGATCCAGGGATTTCCGTTTGGACTTGTCGGAAGGCTTGTGGAAAATCATCGGGATTCTCAACTTTACGTATCCCTTTACCACCACCACCCTCTGATGCTTTAATCATAACGGGGAAGCCGATCTTTTGGGCAGCCGCTAGGCCTTGTTCGATTGTTTGTACACAACCTTTGGCAAATAGTTCGGAGGAGATTTTGATTTTTTTACCGGTATATTGGGCTTTTAAACCACTACCCGACCATGGTAGTGTTGGTATATCGGCCGTTTGTGCAACTAGAGATGATGCAATTTTATCACCTAATGCCCACATTGCTTTCTCCGGTGGTCCAATGAAGGCGATATTGTTCTTGTGGAGTAGTTCGGGTAGTTTGGGGTTTTCGGAAGCATGGCCCCAACCGGCCCAGACAGCCTACAATAGTTCCAAAATTATATTTGATTCTAATTGTCTACAAATTGTTGTATTCTGTAACTTTTTCCACGATTTGTTGCCATGACAACGCTACACAAGCATGAGCCAGAGCGTTGTTATGGTAACGAATTTCCGAAAAGTTATAGAGTACGACTAAATATTTGATAAGGCGATTCTTCAATAGTTTGTTAGCAGATTTGGATGATTTTAACGAGTGTATTCTGTAACTTTTTCATGAGTTGTTGCCATGACAACGCTACACACGAATGAGCCACAAGCTCGATTCAAAGAGCGTTGTTATGGTAACGAATTTCCATAAAGTTATAGAGTACGACTAAATATTTGATAAGGCGATTTTTCAACTGTTCGTTAGCAGATTTGGATGATTTTAAGGAGTGTATTCTGTAACTTTTTCACGATTTGTTGCCATGACAACGCTACACAAGAATGAGCCACAAGCTCGATTCAAAGAGCGTTGTTATGGTAACGAATTTCCGAAAAGTTATAGAGTACGACCAAATATTTGATAAGGCGATTTTTCAACTGTTCGTTAGCAGATTTGGATGATTTTAAGGGGGAAATTTGCTCGGATTCCGGACTTATAGAAGAAAATCTTGGGTTTTTTGGTATTTTTTGTTATAATTTTCACATTATTTGGCCAATATTACTCATTTTCTAATGATTTCCACAGAGTTTAAAGCAGATTTATAAGGAATTCCATTGTTAATTTTCCGGAAAATTCTGAATTTGAGAAGTAAGATTGGATTCCTAACTTATGGAAGAAAATCTTAGGGTTTTTTTTATATTTTTGTTACAATTTTCCGTAACTAGGCCAAGATTATTAATTTTTTAATGATTTCCACATAATTTCTATGAAATTGCATTGTTAATTTTCCGGAAAATGCCGTGCGGAAGTTTAATTCAAGCGAAATTCGAGTGATATTCCGGAAAATTTTGAATTTGAAAAAATTGCTTGGATTCCTAACTTCTAGAAGAAAATCCTAGGTTTTTTTGGTATTTTTGTTACAATTTTCCACAATTTGCTCATTTTTTAACGATTTCCACAGAATTTAGAGCAGATTTCTAAAAAATTTCATTGTTAATTTTCCGGAAAATTCCAAATTTAAGAAATTTGTTTGGATTCCTAACTTCTAGAAGAGAATCTTACGGTTTTTTTGGTATTTTTTGTTACAATTTTTCATAACTATGCCAATATTACTCATTTTCTAACAATTTCCACGGAGTTTATGAAAAACTGCATTGTTAATTTTCCGGAAAATGCCATGTGGAAGTTTAATTCAAGCGAAATTCAAATGATATTCCGGAAAAACTTGAATTTAAGAAATTTTCTTGGATTCCTAACTTATAAAAGAAAATCTTAGGTTTTTTTTTGGTATTTTCAGTTACAATTTTCCATAATTTGACCAATATTACTCATTTTCTAACGATTTCAACAGAATTCATAGCAGATTTCTAAGAAATTTCATTGTTAATTTTCCGGAAAATTCCGAATTTGGGAAAATTGCTTGGATTCCTAATTTCTAAAAGAAAATCTTTGGGTTTTTTTGGAATTTTTTTGTTACAATTTTCCATAACTTGGCCAATACTCATTGTCTAATGATTTCCACAAAATTTAGAGCAAATTTCCAAGGAATTTCACTGTTAATTTTCCGGAAAATTCCATTTAAAAGTCTAATTCGAGCGATATTCCAGAAAAATTGCTTGGATTTCTAACTTATAGAAGCAAATCTTAAGTTTTTTTTTTGGTATTTTTAGTTACAATTTTCCATAATTTAGCCAATATTAGTCATTTTTAAATATTTCCACACAATTAAGGGCAGATTTCTAAGGAACTGCATTCTTAATTTTCCGGAAAATTCCGAATTTGAGAAAAGAAAATCTTTGGATTGTTTGGAACTTTTTTGTTACAATTTTCCATAACTTGGCCAATATTACTCATTTTCTAACGATTTCCACACAAATTATAAGAAATTGCATTGTTAATTTTCCGGAAAATGCCCTTTGGAAGTTTAATTCAAGCAAAATTCGAATGATATTCCGCAAAAACTCGAATTTAAGAGATTTTCTTGGATTCCCAACTTATAGAAGAAAATCTTACGGTTTTTCATTACTCATTTTCAAACGATTTCCATAGAATTTATAGCAGATTTCTGAGAAATTGCATTGTTAATTTTCCGGAAAATTCCAAATTTGGTAAATCTGTTTGGATTCCTAATTTCTAGAAGAAAATCTTAGGATTTTTTGGAAGTTTTTTGTTACAATTTTCCATAATTTGGCCAATATTACTAATTTTCTAAGGATTTCCACAGATTTTGTAGCAATTTCTATGAAATTTCATCGTTAATTTTCCGGAAAATTCCAAAATTGAGAGATTTGCTTGGATTCCTAACTTATAAAAGAAAATTGTAGTTTTTTTGGTATTTTTTGTTACAATTTTCCATAATTTGGCCAATACTACTCATTTTCTAATGATTTCCAAAGAATTTCTAAAAAAATGCATAGTTAATTTTCCGGAAAATTCCGAATTTGAGAAAATTGCTTGGATTCCTAATTTCTAAAAGAAAATCTTAGCGTTTTTTGGAACTTTTTTGTTACAATTTTCCATAACTTGGCCAATATTACTCATTTTCTAACGATTTCCACACAAGTTATAAGAAATTGCATTGTTAATTTTCCAGAAAATGCCATGTGGAAGTTTAATTCAAGCGAAATTCAAATGATATTCCGCAAAAACTTGAATTTAAGAAACTTTCTTGGATTCCTAACTTATAGAAGAAAATCTTACGGTTTTTCATTACTCATTTTCTAACGATTTCCACAGAATTTATAGCAGATTTGTGAGAAATTGCATTGTTAATTTTCCGGAAAATTCCGAATTTGAGAAAGTTGCGTAGATTGCTAATTTATAGAAGAAAATTGTAGTTTTTTCTGGTGTTTTTTGTTACAATTTTCCATAATTTGCTCATTTTTCAACGATTTCCACAAAATTTAGAGCCGATTTCTAACAAACAGCTTTGTTAATTTTGCGGAATTGACGCAACATTAAAAAACTTTCACCGATTAAAGTTGTTTTCTAATAAAATTGACACAATTTTAAAGATCAATCTTCAATATTTTAACATTTCTTATTTAAGAATCAATAAAATAAATAATTCTTTGCAAAAACCAATAGAATCAATCATTGTATACCGGGAGTTCCTTCTAAATATCCACAACTTCTAATTACAACGTAAAAATCGTTGGAAAATCTGCAATATTGGCCAAACTATCAGGATAAAATCAAAAAATTGAAAATACCACCCGAATTTCCAATAAAATCATCCAAATTCACCACAAAATTCATGCTCTAAATCATCGACTAATCTAATTAATTAATAAAATTTTGATAATTACTTGAACTTGTAAACGTATAGCTATATCGACAATTAATTCAACATTAGCATAATTATTATTATTAGTACCACCAGGTACTGGTACATAATGATCGGCCATTTTAATATATTCAGCATTCGCTTTTAAATCTTCCGGTGTTACCATAACAACAAAACGTACAGCACGTTCATTTTTAAACATTTCATACGACCAACGACGCACCGAACGCATACATTTAACAGCCGCTATACCATTATTGGCTATCAATACTTTATTTATAACTTTTGTACCATTGAAACGTTTCACAAATTCCTCCGGTGTGGCAACAGTGAAATCTTTCTCTTGTAAACGATTGTGCAACATTACCGTACCCTGAGACATACTCGGTCTAAAAACAACAACAATAAAATAAAGTCCACCCCTAATTTGACAATCCCCCAATAATTACAGTAATTTTGACATCTCAATTGTTTTAAAATCGCCAATTAAACTTACGTTAAAGTCTTGCCAGGTGTCAATTTTGACGACTCAGCTAACCATTGGGAATTTTGTAAATTCTCATGGTTATTATCAATATTATCATTGATTGTTATCTCAATTGTTGGTGGATGGATTTGTGTGATTGTTGTATCGTCTTCTTCATCGCCGATAACAAACCGTTTACTATTCCGACGATTCAATTGTCGTTTCAACATTTCGTCACCAATTCGATTATTAATTGAAAATTGGAAAATCGAGGAAAATCGACGCAAAAAAACTGTCCATTAACTGACCGAAAACCGATAGAAAACTAGAAAATTCATCGTTTTTCTCCTATTATCAATATTATTATTATTGCAAACAAATTAACTAGACGACCTTCAAGTTTGAACAATTAAACGAAAGAAAACGGAAAATTTAGCAATATTTGACGTCATTTAAACGAATTAATTAATTAATTAAAAAAAAACTCACAGAATTGTTGCGAAAGGGGCGGTAAACAAAAAAAATTGAGGTTAGACAACGTGGCGCACCCACCAAATTTAACGATTTTCCACCAGAAAACAAAAAAAAAACCACCAACTTACTCCAATTAAAATTCCCAAATACCCCAATAAAACCAACACATAACCTAAATTACAATTATGTAACTATTATTCCTGAAAAAAAAACACGATAAAAATATGAAAATCGCGCAATTTCCCTGAAATTAACACAATTTCCTCCAATTAATCAAACGTTAATTATTGCCGACGTTAACACAGCACACAACACGTAAACAATTGATTAATGAAAAAAAAAACAAATGAAATAAACCAACTTGATATAATTTGCAATAAGCAACAGGTGGTGGTAGTGGTATGACCTCGATTCAACCAATCAACGTACAACTTTTGCCTACTTGATTCATTAATTAATTAATTGTTTGTTAACAATTGAAATGTCAAATTTTCAATTAAATTAAATTAAAATTAAATCATACTTGAGTCGTTTACGTTTCTCGATCAACATCCTCTGTGCCAATGTTAAATTACCATTAAATCCATCATTACCATTATCTAATGATGATGGTGGTGAATTCTCTTCACTATTACCATTTTCAATCGATGGAAATGTATCATCTTTTTCGCTATTTTCATCGCCTAAAGTCCATTCGATTGTACCATTCGAATCGGTTGCCATCTTATCAGTTTCTGGTAGCTTATCACTACTTTTTAATCTACCTAGATTGGAGAACAAAAATTTTAAAGCCGGCCCTGTCGATTACAACAAATAAAATTGACATTTGTCACGTGGTGGTAGTAGTGGGGATAGTGTAACCTTAGACACGTTTAATTGTTTATTAATTTTAATTGTCGTAATTTAAACGAAATTAATCCGATAATTTAATTTATTTTAATTAATAGTTAATTAATTTATAATAATTGTGTAATTTTTGTGTTATTTACTATAATTATTGATAATTGAAAATATTGGCAACATAACCTCAATTTTTCAGATAATTGGATTGTTTATTAATTCTAATTGTCGTAGTTTAAACAAAATTAATCCGATAATTTAATTTATTTTAATTAATAGTTAATTAATTTATAATAATTGTGTAATTTTGTGATATTTACCATAATTATTGTTTAATTGAAAATTTTGGTAACATAACCTCAATTTTTCAGGTAAGTAGACAGGGTCGGTTTTAGATTTTTTTAACCTCAATTTTTGTTTTAAAAACAAAACAATAACGGAATTCCGAATTAAATCGTAAATTATCAAAATTTGAAATTGATAAGCGAATTCAATGTCAAAGAAACGGTTGTAATGAAAGTGACTTTGATTGTCCTTTAATTTCACCCGGAAAATTCAACAATTTCAACCCTTACCTGTTCGTATCAGTCGAATTACACCTACTAGAATAATGGTAAAGATAATAATGATAATAATTGATAATAACATTCACTTATTTGGTAATTAAAACGAGAATTTCGAACGTCTAGACTGGTCGACGTTCGAATTTGAATTGAAATCGAGAATTTTTCAATTGTGCCCCCAAAACAAAACAAAACAAAAAAACAAAAAAAAAATAGCCAACACTATTTTCTGATAACCTTGACGTGATTGATCAGAAACAACCGAAATACCCTTGTTCTGACATTTCTATAATTTCTCTTCGACGTGTAAATAAATCGCACTTTAAACTAACGTAAATAAATAGACTGATAAGGCACATATTCATATTGATAAGGCGAAAGACAGAGAAATATTGTTTGAAACGTGAATACCGAATGACCGCCAATCGTTTGGTTTTTTTTCCGAAATTAACAAAAACATCATTACAACATTGACTCGTTATCGGTTTTTTTTTTGGTTAAACTTTTATTTTGACCCCCGCACCCCGTCAATTTAAATAAATTATTATTATTATTGAACAATAACAAGAGCTACAATTAGGTGAGTGTTGAATTTTTTATAATTTGACAAAAGAATGGCATGTTTGAAAATCGGCCAATCAACGGCCGAGTTTTCAATCTGGTGACCTCTAATGGACCAATCAGAATCCACAATTTTTCTACTATTATTACTACTACAATTATCACAATTAAATAGAGATAATTTCCAATTAGACAAAATATTATTGTTAATAAATACCTTTTTATTAATGAATTATCGTAATTTTCAACGTTCTCTTTTAGATTAATTCGAGATAACATCTAAATTTATTCCCCTTCTCCTCCATATTACAATTTCATTCATTTGTTTATAACCATTCATTTATTCCACGCTTACTAGTGATAGTGTTAGAGAGAAAAAAACAAAAAAACAAAAGACAATTTCAGAGGTAGCGTGATCAATTTATTGAACTTTGGAGTTGTAAAGGAGAAATTAATTTAAATTTATGTAAAACTACGATTGTTTTTTTTTTATTTAAAAACGAATCAAATTGCTTGGTCATTTCTTTTGTTTTTTCGATTGTTTATTTTTAGATTTTTTTTTTGAATTTCGTTTTCTATTTTAAAAATTTATTGGAAATTTCGATAATTATTGGGAATTTTAATTATTTAAAACTAAAATTTTAATCGTATTATTGATAATAATCTAGATTGCTATGTTGGTGACGTCATAATTACCCCAAAAATTAAAATCAAATTAATTACCATTTCTAATTAGTAATTATAATGGAAAAATCAATAATTTTTAAAGATTACCGCTATTTTCTCCAATAATTAATCGAATTTGCTTCAATTACGTTCAATTATCGAGATTTAATGCAATTTAAGACAACATAACCTTACTTTCTCCCCAATTGCCTATTTATTGTTGTATCAATCACCCCTATCCATGATCGAAATGAAACAAATGAGAATCGTGGAAAATTACGGGAATTTTATCAAATGTAAACTTACCGATCAAGTTACCAATTTTGTTCGAATTCAATTCAACCAATTAAATCATTGAATATAAAACACACGAAAATAATTGCACAAAATCCACATGGACGTTTATAATATAATACAATCGAATCGAGTTGGCTTTGTTGAAATAATAACGTAAACGAATAGAAATTGAACAATTGAAATCTAATGGAAACAATTGATAAAATAAAAACAATTGAATATTCAATTGTCTATTTGGTTTGTTTTAGACAAAAATTGATTGATTTTTACATACAATCATTTTTATTTTGTCGAATGAATTTTAATTGAATGTTGTTTAATTGTTTTCAATGAAAATTCTGTATAAATACTCGAAAAAATTTGAAATATTATCAATTAAAATTCGTGGTATTCACGTAGTTGGCCGATGTCAAATCAACAATCACCTCATTGTTCCAGTGGTCTTCAAAATTCTCAACTTATCTTAACAAAATAAACAAATATTGGTCAATTAAACTAATCAATAATCAATATAGTCGTCTTTATCTTATCATTAGAACAAATAAACAACAAATTAATTATTTAATCTATAATATTAATAATTGTTTAATTACCACTGATTTATAGTTGTATTGCGCCATCTATTCACAAATCCATCAAATTTTAATCGTGTATTATCGACAATAGTTCAGCTATTCGTCGCTAGATGTAGCTGTTATATTTTTTAATTTTGCAGTATTGAAGCTTCCTGTATTACCGACTTTGTATTCGGTGAGAAAATTTCGAAAATGGTGGCGATTGTTGAAACTGATCGAAGAAATTACTAGAAAATGGGTTTTAATGCGAGAGAAAAAAAGGCGGAAATACTCAAATGTACATGGAAAATTCGTTTTATTGCTGTGGAAATTGAAAAATTACAAAGGCAAGTTTGATTATTTGTATTTTTATTATTGCAAATCAACTTAACCTAATTTCAATTTTTTTCAACTGTTATTGTAGTTATAGCTCAAATATTAAATCAATATAGTTGTCTTTATCTCATTATTAGACCAAATTAACAACAAATTAATTTTTTAATCTATAATTTCAATAATTATTTAATCACCAGTGATTTAAGTTGTATTGCGCCATCTATTTACAAATATATCAATTTATAATCAAAATTCCTATATTGTTGACAATAGTTCAGCTAGATGTCGCTATTATATTTTTCATTTTACAGTATTGAAGCTTCCTGTATTACCGACTTTGTATTCGGTGAGAAAATTTCGAAAATAGTGGCGATCATTGGAACTGATCGAAAAAATTACTAGAAAATGGGTTGTTATGCGAGAAAAAAAAGGCGGAAATATTCAAATGTACATGGAAAATTCGTTGTATTTCTGTGGAAATTGAAAAATTACCAAGGCAAGTTTGATTATTTGAATTTTTGTTATTGCAAATCAACTTAACCTAATTTCAAATTTTTTTCTACTATTATTGTAATTATAGCTTAAATATTGATAATTTTCGTAATTTTTAGGGATTTTTTGGGAAATTCTATAAATTTGAATGGAAATTAATATTAATTAAAACTATTAGAAAAATTCCTGTTTTATCGACAGTGCTAGTTCGTTTATCTACCGCTTGGATTGTAAGTATCGAATTTTCTATCCTTGTCGTTTACATTATTTTCCCAATTAAACTATTTCGTATAATTTATAGTTTCCTGTTTTATCGATTTTACCAGGGTTGCCAGGTTTGGTGAAATTTCACCATATCTGGTGATTTTAAAGTCGAACTGGTGATTTGGTGAAAACTTACAAAAACAGCCAAATCAGGTAAATTTCTGAAGTTTTTCCATTTTTGATTTTAAGAAACCAANATTGAATTGCGGTACTTTATATATCTAGGGACTTTATGATTTATAGTTGTAATGCGCCATCTATTCACAAATCCATCAAATTTTAATCTTGTATTATCGACAATAGTTTGGCTATTCGTCGCGTGATGTCGCTATTATATTTTTTAATTTTGCAGTATTGAAGCTTCCTGTATTATCGACTTTGTGTTCGGTGAAAAAATTTCGAAAATGGTGGCGATTATTGAAACTTGATCGAAAAAATTACTAGAAAATGGGTTTTTATGCGAGAAAAAAAGGAAAAATACTCAAATGTACATGGAAAATTCGTTTTATTTCTGTGGAAATTGAAAAATTACAAAGGCAAGTTTGATTATTTGAATTTTTATTGTTGCAAATTAACTTAACCTAATATCGATTTTTTCAACTGTTACTGTAGTTGTAGTTCAAATATTAAATCAATATAGTTGTCTTTATCTCGTTATTAGACCAAATTAACAACTAATTAATTTTTTAATCTATAATTTCAATAATTTAATTATTTACAAATATTGTAATCAAAATTCCTATATGATCGACAATAGTTCCGCTAGATGTCGCTATTGTATTTTTCATTTTACAGTATTGAAGCTTCCTGTATTACCGACATCGAATTCGGTGAAAAAATTTCGAAAATGGTGGCGATTATTGAAACTGATCGAAAAAATTACCAGAAAATGGGTTGTTATGCGAGAAAAAAAGGCGGAAATACTCAAATGTGCGTGAACATTTTGTTTGATTTCTGTGGAAATTAATAAGTTACAAAGGCAAGTTTGATTATTTGAATTTTTATTACTGCAAATTAACTTAACCTAATTTCAATTTTTTTCAACTGTCACTGTAGTTATAGCTCAAATATTAAAACAATATAGTTGTCTTTCTTTCGTTATTAGACCAAATTAACAACTAATTAATTATTTAATCTATAATTTCAATAATTTAATAATTTACAAATATTGTAATCAAAATTCCTATATTATCGACAATAGTTCCGCTAGATGTCGCTATTGTATTTTTCATTTTTGCAGTATGGAAGCTCCCTGTATTGCCGACTATGAATTCGGTGAGAAAATTTCAAAAATGGTGGCGATCATTGGAACTGATCGAAAAAATTACTAGAAAATGGGTTTTAATGGGAGAAAAAAAGGCGGAAATACTTAAATGTGCGTGGAAATTTTGTTTGATTTCTGTGGAAATTGATAAGTTACAAAGGCAAGTTTGATTATTTGTATTTTTATTATTGCAAATTAACTTAACCTAATTTCAAATTTTTTCAACTGTTACTGTAGTTGCAGCTCAAATATTAAATCAATATAGTTGTCTTTATCTCGTTATTAGACCAAAATAACAACAAATTAATTTTTAATCTATAATATCGGTAATTATTTAATTACCAGTGATTTAAGTTGTATTGCGCCATCTATTTACAAATTATCAATTTATAATCAAAATTCCTATATTATTGACAATAGTTCCGCTAGATGTCGCTATTGTATTTTTCATTTTTGCAATATTGAAGCTTCCTGTATTACCGACTTTGAATTCGGTTAGAAAATTTCGAAAATGGTGGCGATTATTGAAACTAATCGAAAAAATTACTAGAAAATGGGTTTTAATGGGAGAAAAAAAAGCGGAAATACTCAAATGTGCGTGGAAATTTTGTTTGATTTCTGTGAAAATTGAACAATTACAAAGGCAAGTTTGATTATTTGAATTTTTATTGTTGCAAATTAACCTAACCTAATTTCAAATTTTGTTCAACTGTTATTGTAGTTATAGCTCAAATATTAAATCAATATAATTGTCTTTATCTCGTTATTAGACCAAATTAACAACAAATTAATTTTTAATCTATAATATCAATAATTGTTTAATTACCAGTGATTTATAGTTGTGTTGCGCCATCTATTTACAAATTATCAATTTATAATCAAAATTCCTATTTTATCGCCAATATTTCAGCTAGATGTCGCTATTGTATTTTTTAATTTTGAAGTATTGAAGCTTCCTGTATTACCGACTTTGAATTCGGTGAGAAAATTTGGAAAATGGTGGCGATCATTGAAACTGATCGAAAAAATTACTAGAAAATGAGTTTTTATGCGAGAAAAAAACCGAAAATACTCAAATATACATGGAAAATTCGTTTTATTTCTGTGGAAATTGAAAAATTATCAAGGCAAGTTGGATTATTTGAATTTTTATTATTGCAAATTAACTTAACCTAATTTCAATTTTTTTCAACTGTCACTGTAGTTATAACTCAAATATTAAATCAATATAGTTGTCTTTATCTCGTTATTAGACCAAATTAACAACAAATTAATTTTCTAATCTATAATAATAATTATTTAATTACAAGTGATTTATAGTTGTATTGCGCCATCTATTCACAAATTCCTCAAATTGTAATCAAAATTCCTATATTATAAACATTAGTTCCGCTAGATGTCGCTATTGTATTTTCATTTTACAGTATTGAAGCTTCCTGTATTACCGACTTTGAATTCGGTGAGAAAATTTCGAAAATGGTGGCGATTATTGAAACTGATCGAAGAAATTACTAGAAAATGGGTTTTAATGGGAGAAAAAAAGGCGGAAATACTCAAATGTGCATGGAAATTCCGTTTTATTTCTGTGGAAATTGAAAAATTACCAAGGCAAGTTTGATTATTTGTATTTTTATTATTGCAAATTAACTTAACCTAATTTCAAATTTTTTTCTACTGTTATTGTAATTATAGCTTAAATATTGATAATTTTCGTAATTTTTAGGGATTTTTTGGGAAATTCTATTAATTTAAATCGAAATTAATATTAATTAAAACAACTATTAGCAAAATTCCTGTTTTATCGACAGTACTAGTTCGTTTATCTACCGCTTGGATTGTAAGTATCGAATTTTCTATCGTTGTCGTTAACATTATTTCCCCAATTAAACTATTTCATACAATTTATAGTTTCCTGTTTTATCGATTTTACAGTGTGCTAAAAGAAAATTTTAAAAATGGCGACAAAACTTGGAAAGTGTTTGAAATGAATTGTAGAAAAATGTTGGTTTTATCCAAGAAAAACGTGAATTTTCCATAAAATTGTGCAAGATAATCGAATATTTTCCATGACAATTTGAAATTATCGAAAAATTTGTTGGGGAAATTGGTGAGTTATTATTTTAACCTCTATTGTTCTATGAAGGGTAATTGTTGGCATTCAATAGTGATTTTTTTTATTCTATTTTTAGATATATTTCGTCTGTTTATTATTGTATTACTAGATTTTAATACGCAATTAATAAATTAATTGGAAATTATGGCGAAAGAAGAAGAGGAGGATAAATTGCCAGATCAGGATGCTGCCAAAGAATTCTATGCCAAATATGAACCCAAAGAGATATTAGGACGGTAATTGTTTTTCAAATTAATTAATTAATTAAATTTGTAAATAATTGAAATTTTAGTGGTATTAGTTCAACAGTACGTCGTTGTATTGAGAAAGAAACTGGTAAAGAATTTGCTGCGAAAATTATCGATTTAAGTGGTGATGATGGTGTGACAGCTAAAGAAGCAACAAAACAAGAAATTGCAATATTACGACACGTCGTTGGACACCCCTATATTAGTATAAATTCAAAAAATTTAATTAATTTTAAACTAATTTTGAAATTTTCGAATTTCAGTTGAATTACAAGATGTATTCGAATCGACAACTTTTATATTTTTAGTATTTGAATTGTGTAAAAATGGTGAATTATTTGATTATTTAACAACTGTAGTTGCATTAAGTGAGAAAAAAACACGATATATAATGCGACAAGTATTCGAAGGGGTTGCCCATATACACAATAAAAATATTGTACATAGAGACTTGAAACCGGAGAATATTCTATTGGATGATAATTTGAATGTTAAAATTACTGATTTCGGTTTTGCTAAGAAACTCAATGATGGTGAATTATTACATGGTAAAATTTACATCATTCACTAATTAAATTGTTGAATTAATTGGGATTTTTTTCTTTATAGAATTGTGTGGTACACCTGGATATTTAGCACCAGAGACGATACGTTGTAATATGTTGGAAAATATGCCCGGTTATTCATATGAAGTTGATATGTGAGTTGTTTTTATCAAATTATTTAATTGTTTCTTGATTTTATTGAAATTCCAGTTGGGCTTGTGGTGTTATTATGTATACACTGTAAGTATATTGGAATTTATTTTAGAAAATTGTTTGGTAATTTTAAATTTAGTTTGGTAGGTTGTCCGCCGTTTTGGCATCGTAAACAAATCGTTATGTTGAGGAATATAATGGAAGGGAAATATTCGTTTTCATCACCTGAATGGGCTGATATTTCCGGTAAGTTCTCATTTATAAGGGTTGCTGAACTAAAATTGTTCCACGTATTCCACTTAAAATGCTTATTTGTTCATTTATGACCGATTTGAGGTCGTTAATTTTCCTGTTTTTCAAGTTTCATTGTTTTACAAGTAATTTTAAATGGTGAACCTACTTATATGACAAAATTAAAGCGATTTTCCAATAATTTCCCAGCTAAAGTGTTCTCTAAAGACAGACTTACAAGTACTGCTCTAATCGTCTAGTTATTATAAGAGCTGCCTAGCTCTTATAATAGTTAGTTGATTATGGAGAATCCTATTATTTTGTGAGTCGTCTTATTGGAAGGTATCTGGAGATTATTTTAACAAAATTTGGGCCTTATAGCTTAAAAAACGATTGTTTCTAACAGTACCATCACTGTTAGTTTTCCAGTTTTTCCATGATGTAATGACGATAAAGGGAAAGAAAAACGATTCTTCATTATTTACGAGTCATTTTAAATGGTGAAGATAATGCAATAATTTCCCAGCTCACAAAGATCAAATTTCTCTAAAATATTCTCCAATTACAATTTCTCCAAATATTGTTCTAATCACCTAACTATTCTAAGAGTTAGTATCATTTAAGTGAAACTTACGGTATAATTTTAATGAAGAATCCTATCATTTGACGAGTCATCTTATAGCAGGGTATCTAAAGATTATTTTAGTAAAATTTGGGCCTTATAGCTTAAACAATGATCGTTTCTGACAGTGTCATAATGATAATTTTCCCATTTTTCCATGATTTAATGATGATAAAGGGAAAGAAAAACGATTCTTCATTATTTTCCGAGTCATTTTAAATGGTGAACATGTCGATATGACCAAATTAGAGCGATTTTCCAATAATTTCCCAGCTAAAGTGTTCTCTAAAGACAGACTTACAAATACTGCTCTAATCGTCTAGCTATTATAAGAGCTGCCTAACTCTTATAATAACTAGACGATTATAGAGAATCCTATTATTTCGTGAGTCGTCTTATTGGAAGGTATCTGGAGATTATTTTAACAAAATTTGGGCCTTATAGCTTAAAAAATGATCGTTTCTGACAGTGCCATGACGTTAGTTTTCCAGTTTTTCCATGATTTAATGACGATAAAAGGAAAGAAAAACGATTCTTCATTATTTTACGAGTCATTTTAAATGGTGAACATAATGCAATAATTTCCCAGCTCACAAAGATCAAATTTCTCTAAAATATTCTCCAAAGGCTACCTTACAATTTCTCCAAATATTGTTCTAATCACCTAAGTATTCTAAGAGATAGGATGATTTAAGTGAAACTTACTGTATAATTTTTATGAAGAATCTGATTATTTGACGAGTCATCTTATAGGAGAGTATCTAAAAGTTATTTTAGTAAAATTTGGTCTTTGGAGCTTAAGTAATGATCGTTTCTGATAGTGTCATAGTGGTAGTTTTCCCATTTTTCCATGATTTAATGACGATAAAGGGAAAGAAAAACGATTCTTCATTATTTTACGAGTCATTTTAAATGGTGAACATGTCAGTATGGTCAGATTCGAGCGATTTTTCAATAATTTCCCAATTTATAAGAGTTAGGACTGTTAATGAAGAATTCTATTTGACGAGTTATCTTATAGGAGATTATCTTGGTAAAATTTGGGCCTTATAGCTTAAAAAACAATCATTTCTGATAGAATTATGATTTTCACACTTGAAATTTATGGAAATACAGAGTGAGCCAAGTGATTGGCCTATTAGACGTTTAAAGAGTTTTAATTGATGAAAGTTACTGAAATTCGGTATGGACCCGTTTTGCCACCTGAACTACAGCTGGAAAATATTTTCGTTGTTCTGTCAACCCCCGGTTTATAGGGTAGTGCACCCTACTTTCTTATTTTAAATAGAATTGTATATTTTTTATTCCATATTTAAATTCTACGATAAAAATGAAATGGACTTTGATAACATGACATATGGTCTAGCGTTAATAGTTTTTCAGGAATTTCAACTTTTTCTGAAAATTTTGAATTTGTAGTGTTTTATTAAAAAATTCATATCTTGGAAAGTATTANCGGTGATCTATGAGGCTCAAATTTTTTAGTTATCGTACAGACTATTTTGTAATGATTTATTTGTAATTTTAAAGAGCCCCCCAAAGATCTAATCCGGCGTCTATTAGTGGTTGATCCAAAACAACGAATCTCTATAGAGGATGCTTTAAATCATCCATTCTTCCAAACTGTGGTATGTATTTTTGTTTTCATTTTAATCGATGTTTTCTTTTTTTTTTAAAAAAAAAAANTAATTGGATTTCATTTTCATGTAAAATTGGCAGAAATCGCTGAAAAAACATACAAAATCTTCATTATTAACCTCAAATGTGACAGTTAATGTCATTTTGCCAAGCCGCCTATGCATTTCTACGAATTTTAAATCATAGGCAACTAGACACTAGTCAGTTTCAGACTGGGGGGAAAAATATAAAAAATCTAAAATTTTGAATAACTGAAAAACTATCAGCGATAGGTATAGGGAATGTTAATACAGTTCGATGTAGAATTTTTTTCTCTATCTAACCGTGTAAAGAAAAATATACCATTCCATTTAAAATAAGAAAGATATTGCGTTCTGAAAATGGGCTGAAAAAAAAATTCATTTCGACTAAATGCTGAAAGATAATTCATTTCTGAAAAATCTAGCGTGAAGTACATAGTTTAGACTATTCGAGTTCCAAATTTGGATTGTCTAGCAATAATACTTTCCAAGATATGAATTTTTTAATAAAACACTACAAATTCAAAAATTTCAGAAAAAGTCAAAATTCCTGAAAAACTATTAACGTTAGACCATATGTCATGTTATCAAAGTTCATTTCATTTTTACCATAGAATCTAAATATGCAATAAAAAATATACAATTCTATTTAAAATAAGAAAGTAGGGTGCACTACTCTATACACCGGGGGTTGATAGGACAAGAAAAATATTTTTCACGTGTAGTTCAGGTGGGAAAATGGGTGCATACCAAATTTCAGAAATGTTCATTAATTAGAACTCCTTAAACGTCTAATAGGCCAACTACTTGGCTCACTCTGTATTTCGCATTTATTTTGCAATTAGATGGAGAATAATAGAGTTAATTTGAATCATTTACTCAAAACGAGCATGTTTTTCACCAATTTACTCGGTGATCTATGAGGCTCAAATTTTTTAGTTATCGTACAGACTATTTTGTAATGATTTATTTGTAATTTTAAAGAGCCCCCCAAAGATCTAATCCGGCGTCTATTAGTGGTTGATCCAAAACAACGAATCTCTATAGAGGATGCTTTAAATCATCCATTCTTCCAAACTGTGGTATGTATTTTTGTTTTCATTTTAATCGATGTTTTCTTTTTTTTTTAAAAAAAAAAAAGAGTTTGTTTAAATTGATGAATTTAATTAAATTAATAATAATTATGAATAATAAGAGAATAATAACAATAAAATTTAGCCATTATGGGACCAGGATATAGCACCATTGAAAAAATCGTTAAGAAAGAATAGTCGTAGATTTAGTAGAATCTCCGAATTAGCATTGGTAATACAAATATTTTCATATATATTCAAAACAAAAAAAAAACACGATTCAAATTAACTCAATTAATTTTGTATTTGTTGAAATTAGTTGATTAACAATTTATTAACAATTTTTGTAGGAAAGTTGTATGTATTGTCTTTATTTGTTGTTTTGTATTGTTTGTAATTTTCAATTTTAATTTGTTGTTTTTTTGGCTTTTTCTAGCAATTACAACATCGTAAATTCGATCCAAAACAGAAATTCCAATGGGCAATTTTAGTTGTACGTGCAATGATACGATTACAACGTTTACGTTTCACACCAGAACCGCTTAGTTTGGATACGGCAAGGACTGATCCTTATCGTATTAAATTATTGAGAAAGGTAAACATTTTTTATACAAATTTTGATTTATCAAAGTTTTTCTTAAAATAGACAATCGAGTCTATTTTAGTCTACTTAGAATTTGATGCAGTTCTAATAAGTTACAATTATAAATCATTCTAGAGGACTGTTGAATTAAAAGTATATAGAATTTATAGGGGAAAGTCTTTAAAAATCATTTTAGCGAAATTTGGGCCTCGTAGTTTATCTGAAAAATGGCCAAAAAATGATTTATGGAGAAAATACTTGTGTGTTTAATTCGTTTTCAAAAATTGTTAGATTATCTCTGAAAAGGGTGTTTTTTAATCGATTTTGAAATGAGTTTCAGGGTTTAGTTTTCTTAAAATAGTCTCCACTTACGTTTTTATAAACACCTAAAATGTACTTTTAGTTCAATAGCCAATAAATTAGCCTATTAGAAGTATAACAAGTCCTAATGGATGGAAGTTTCTCAAATTAGGTCTACTTGAACTATCTCTAGAAAATATTTTCGTTGTTCTATTAACCCCAGATGTATGGGGTAGTACACCCCATTTTCTTATTTCAAATAGCAGAAATTTTTGATTTTGCTGTTTTATTAAAAAAATCATATCTCGAAAAATATTATTACTAAACAAACCAAATTAGGAAGTCATATAGTTCAAATTATGTACTTTACGTTATATTTTATAGAATTTAATTATCTTTCTAAGTTTAGCTGGAGTTAATGTTTTTTAGGCAATTTTTAGAACTCAAAATCGTTCTTATTTTAAATAAAACAGTTACTCGTTACTCGATTGGATAGAGAAAAGAATTCTGATAATTTTTCAGTTCAAATTTTCAATTTCAATTAATTTTCCTCCTGAAAGAAAATACTAAAATATAGTAGGTTTAGAGAAACAATTTTCTACTACAATTAACATATAAACAATTAATTATTTTTAGATTTTTTAATGAAAAATAATAGAAGAAATTAACAAATTATTATATGGAATGCTAATACAATTTGACCCAAAATTTTTTCTCTATCCAATAGTGTTAAAAAAATACCGTTCAAAAAGATATTACAGTCTGAAAATTACTTGAAATTACTTGAATTATTTCAGCTAATACTCAAAGATTTCTTAATTCTATGAAATTTGGCAAAAAGTACAAATATTTAAACTATTAGAAGTCCTAATTTCGGTTCAATAGCTATTGAAATATGAATTTTTCCAAATAAACACCACAAAATCAACATTTTCAGAAAAAGTTGAAATGCCTGAAAAACTAACATTAGACCATGATGTATCATCTAATAGATCAATCTCTTGGCTGATCTCTATAGGAAAGCTACATTCTTGATTGTTTTTTTTTAAAGGTCGTTGATGGTTGTGCTTTTCGTGTGTACGGTCATTGGGTTAAAAAGGGTGAAGGTCAAAATCGTGCTGCCTTATTTGAGAATTCACCAAAAACCGAACTGAAACACATCTACGTTACGAATTTAAGTCGATAACAGTTATGTGTGTGTCTGTGTGAGTAAAAACATCCAAACACCAAAACAATGGAGAATTTCAATAAATCTTTTATTTAGATAGATTAACATTTAAACTAAAATCAAATACAACCCAAATTAAAAGAATTTAGTAGATTTTTTTAATGAAATTCTCCACAATTTGGTTGGATTTCTAGTTGAATTTAGCGCAAATTCTATTTATTTTTATTTTTTTTTTGTTATTAATTTAATTCAAGTTACAACAGTATTGGTATTATCAATATCTCGTTTATGGTATAATGTTTTTATACCAAAAAATAAAAATATTATACCAATAGTTAATAAGTAACTACCATAGACAACATATTGATCTCTTGGTACTAATTGAAAACCAACATCTTTAGTAACAACAGCAAATGTTAATATTGAATTAAATATTAATGCAACAAATGTATTAATACCAAATATTAAACCATAACTATCTAATGATATATTTTTAGCAATTTCCGCATTAGCTATTGTTATTAAAAAATGGAAAATTACACCATACAATATATATAAAATATAACAGACATATATAGATTCAGTTTGTGAACAGATCAATATAAAGATTGATTGGATTATTGTTAAAATTGCTAAAAATAATTCATTTGTATAGAACCATTTCATTGTTAAATAACCAGCTAATAGAGCACTTAAAAACCCACCAAATGTTAAAATAAATTCAACAGCACCATTATAAGCAACTTTATCACCACCTTGTATAGCTGCATATAATGGTTGCATATAATTTTCAATTTGTAAATAAGCACATGTTGATAATGACCACCATATTGACCATTTTAATGTATACAAATTCTTATAGGCTTTTGTAAAATGTTCCAACATTATTTTATAGGCTGTATGGTATTTTTCTTTAAAAGTTCGATGTTGATTTGTTTCTGTATGGAAGTAGATACTTGTTTTTACCGGTGGTAGAAATATCGCCCATATTGTTGCCATACAAACACCTATAATTTAATTATCAACAATCGTATTCTCTAACTTACCATGACAACACAAAAACTACTTGTATCTTACTCTTTACAATTCCAGTATGTGTAAAATTGAAAAAACAGCGTTGTCATGGTAATTATTTTGTTATAAAGTTACAGAATACGGTTAATTCAGTGGAAAAGTATCAATTTATACGTACTTGCAAATGAAATGTAATTCAATTGTCGATAATCTAAAATATCGAATGATGTTAATGTTTGTGATAACAAACCACTTAGGGCACGTCCGATTAAAACTGCAGCACGGGTATGAGATGAGACTTTTTGGAAATATTCATTTGATACTTTGGCATAAATGTATGTGTAATAGGCAATTTCGGTTGCTGTAAAAACTCCATAGAATACCTTTAAAAAAACCCCAACAGAAAATTCATTAATGTATTGTAAAAATAATAGAAAAATTGCTACAAACTTCCAAAATTTGCATCTCATACAGTTCATATGACCATAATAACATACTCCAAACTGCAATACCGGATAGCCCTAATAAGATTATTAGTGGTTTGTAACGTAAAAGATCGGTAAATAGGAACACAAATAATAATAAAATTAAATACGAATAAGTTCCCACAGGATAGATCTCCTGTGTTACTTCAGTATCGCTGAAATTCTTCCATTTACCAGTCAAGTAATCGTAAATGTACGGTTCGGATGGTCGGATCTCTTTTAAAAAACCAAAAATGGACAATTGTAACGAAATTAACCACCAAAATTCCATTTTTGTTTTTTTTTTCGATAAACTTGAGAAGTGGAAGAGTTCTCACACTTTGTTCACTACTATCGACGTTGGTTTGTTTCAAAAACAGTCGCGTTTTGACGATAGAAATTAAAAAAAAAACGATAAGAGTCGCGTTATTTAAAAAACTTCAATTATAAGACAATTAAAATCGTTATCGTTATTATCGTAGAATTTTTGTTGTGTAAATTTTATAACAAATAAAATTAATTTGAAATCAGTTTAAGAATTTAATCCTGGATTTTATCTTACAATCCACAATTCCTCTTTAATGAACAATGAAATTGTTCGATTTTCGAAAATTTTGTTGTATTAGGAT
>JACDRQ010000544.1:0-34235 GCA_013841215.1 Hycleus cichorii
GAAAAATCATGGAGATTTGAAACGATGATTTTGCATTATAGACTTCAAAAGTAGGTCTTTATCAAATTTCAGGTGATTTTCAGCTTAGATTAATTTTCTATAAGTAACCACAAAAACTATTAGTTTTCGATCTTTTGCAACGATAAAGGTGACATCTATTGATTTTTCTATTGAACTACAATATTGAAACGGCACCAACATATCGCCTTCCTTTTCTCAAGCCTTGATGGACCAAGACTTGAGAAAAAGAGGTCGCTATTGAACGACACACTCATAAGTTAGACAGAGTGAGGACTAAATTGGTCTTAAACAAGTATAAGGTATGCGCACTCCAGTACCTCATTGGCTACTAAGCCCGATACACTTATGCAACACATTATACATTAATTTCCTGTTTATTAAAATTTTTTGAAAATGTATTTTTCGTATTCAATCCCCTCTTTTATTGGATTTTTACAATTTCAAAGCTTCAATATCATCCCGATCATTATTACAACAATTACGATTATCACTGCAATCAAATAATGATAATAATCATTAGTTCGAAACGGAAATTTATTTTTTTAATATTAAACATATCCGGGCTATCACTGACCATGATTCTATACCAATGGTATTTATCCACAAGTAAATTCCTGTTAATTCTACTAACAATCTTCAGTACAATCGTACAAATTCATTGTAAAGTTGCATCAATTGTTAACGTAAGTTGAATAATTAATTGAATTTCATTAAGAATAATTACAACAAAATTAGGGCTTTTCGAAACCGATCGAACCGAATCTGGGCGAATTTCCATTCCATGCCAATTTAATGCAATGGATCAACGATAGACGAACTTATTTTAGTTTCTGTGGTGGTTCTTTAATCCACCCAAAATGGGTATTAACAGCCGCCCATTGTATACAATTAGACTCAACTACACCCAGTGTAAAAGTGTAATTTTAACTTCAATTAATTATTAATTCGATTAATTAGAATTTATAATTGTTGAATTAGTGAGGAAACTGTGGTAGGTCTCGGCAGTATCCATCGGAATAATCGAAATGGTCAAATTCTACGAATCGAACGCGCTACCATCCATCCGAAATATCTCCAATCGGGTGGTTATAACGATATCGGCTTGATTCAATTGAAAACTAGTGCGAAATTAAACAGGAATGTGAAATTAATTAAATTACATACAAATATGAGAGAATCATTGATTGGTAAAACGGCGTATTTAACAGGATTTGGTATAACTAACGGTAATTCTCAGTCGTATTCTCTAACTTTCAATAGATGCGTTACCATGACAACTATTTTGTAACAGATCTATTTCAAGAAGAGACAAAAACAAAAGTCTCCAGTTGTCATAGTAACGAATCGCCAACAATTTTGATTAAAATTTTTTTCATTAAAAATAGATTTGTATCAAACACCGGATAGATTAAGAAAAGCAATTCTTCATATTAGCGATAATCGTAGGTGTTACGACAATATTAAAGCGGCAAATATTGAAATTTGTGCAACTTCAACGATCGCCGAAGGAAAAGCTTGCAAGGTTTGTTCATTTCTGATCGTAGTAAGCTGTGAATTTGCAAACGTAGGTCTGATCTTGTTTATTTACAATCACTCCGGTAGTAATCTGCATTACCGACAAACGGTTGAAACAAGAAACGACCTACTCTCACAAAATCACAGCTTACCTTAAATATTGTAAAATTTCTAGGGTGACAGCGGAGGTCCTCTATTTATAATAAAAAACAACAAACCAATACAAATCGGTATAACTAGCCGTCTATCTCTATTACCAATCTGTCAAGTGACTTTAAACAATTCAATTTACACAAGAATCTCCAATTATATACAATGGATTAAGAATATTACCGGAATTAATAATTTTTAAACAACTGTTCAACGTACGCTACAAGATCCGACACATGTACTTGTTCCTATAATCAAACAAACAATAAATTAAACCAATAATTTTAACGAATTTGATTACTTTCAATGTTGTCTCGCGATTGCGCAATTGTAAAATGCCATTCTTCAATGTATTCTCGTTTAATAAAACATTAAACGGCACCCCCATTTGATCGTATTGTTGCCATTGTTGTTCTAAATTGAACCGTGAACTTGACGGCAACAACAAACAAGATATGTTATTGTTCCTCAATTGTCTCGATAAATATTGGGATAAATCCTTTAGTTCGTCCGTTATATTCTTCGCTGCAATTATTCGAATTATTTTCAATTGACCAGCTCGAATTTGTGGCCGTACGTCGCTTCTTGTTTCAACCGTTTGCCGATAATGCAGATTACTATCGGTTACGATAGTAACCTGTATTACCAACAAGCGGTTGAAACAATACAAGACGTATTATACAGGATGAGTCAAAATCTCATACTTTTAATCGGCTATCCTCTGGACTCACCCTGTATAAGGGGGTGAACTTACGGCCTGTTGAAATAGCGAAACTGATTTTATACGGCGCCAATTTCCGATGGAAACGGAACAATTGTCGAGTACGATTCTGGTAATTCGTATCGTCATACGTGTCGCATAAATAATTCATTAACAGAACCGAAGAACAGATTTGACTGTGAATTATCTGTACTGGAACATTCTTTTTGCCGTCTTTGATTAGTAGTCGGTCTTTCGTTAGAATTTCCGTTGAATTTTCCAAGACAATCGTCTCCACTAATTGTCGCTCCTGCCACGGATATTTCGTGTAAATTTCAACAATTTGACTATCACCATCCGTTTTGATATCGGTTAAATTGTAATTACCCGGCATTGCTGAAAACTATTGTTATTTGAGTATAGAAATCGAAATTTTCGGGTTTTAATCGTACTTTTCGCCACCAAATTCGCCGCTCTCGCTGCCACTGGTGGAAAATTTGAACAGCTTGAGACGGTTGTACGAACAGCCAACACTTTAACAGAGTTCTAGTTGGGAAGAAATCACTGAAATCTAATACGAAATTTTCATTAATGGCTTCAACGAATTTCCGGTTTATCGTCTCGTATTCAACAACACCGAACGGCGGCCGTTCCAAACACAATTCTTTAACGAAATCGTACGTAGATTGGAGCGAATTATCGCACAGAAACATCGGAATTTCCTTGTGATTGATCACGTGATTGAACCATTCGTTTTTCAAATTTTCGTACAATAAAGCACCAGTAGATTCGATTTTAAATGAAACTAGATTGGATTGTTGTATCTTGTGTAGAAAACCGTATTGTTGGCACAATTTCAATATTTTATTCATCCTTGTTATCGAACAATAAATTGTCTCGAGCTTCTAACGGAATATTACCAGGCGGTGCTACGAAATATTCCTCTTCAACTTTACTAGCGTTCTTTAAAATGTCCTCGCGATAATTACCGTCATTAACGCAATCTTCGCGTACTCTTAACGGGCTGAAATCAATAAAAATCTCAATTAATTTGGCGGAAATATCGAAATTTAATCGTTACTGGTCTTCTAATACTGTCACCAACGGTTGGATTCCTGTCGTCTCGATTTGTAGGATTTGATCGGCGAACGTTATCGCGTCTTCTAATGTTTTTATACCTTGTTTATTGGCACAATCGACCAGTGATAAGCGTTCTAAATGGGCTATTGTATCGGCATCAATTCGTGTACGTGGTGGTAATTTATTTGCGTCAATTTTTCGTTTTATCGGTTTTTCCGGTAGTACACTATCGTATTGTTGTAACTGTTCGATTTTCGTGCAATAAAAACGGTGATTTCTTATTAAATTTAAGCGAAATTTGTACATCTTCAACGTGATATAAGTGAGGTTATGTTGTAGATAATTGTAGCTCAAATTTGTTTTATTATAATTGTATTCCTCGATTATCGTGCAAGTTTAGCTTTAATTGAATAACTTTTCTAAAACTAATGCCTTATTTTTAATAACTACAATTAATCAAATTTTGGACCCTAACCTCACTTTTTATTTCAATCATAACCTCACTTAATTACTAATTTTATGTATGGCTCAAGTTACGACTTTAATTTCTGTGTAATCTGTTTATAAATAATTTTGATTTAAAATAATTCTCAGATTAATCGTTAATGTAACATGGATTTCGGTGATTTGAAAGACGACAATAACATTCAAGAGAAATTGTTAAATTTCCACAACAGTATCGAGAAAATCGATGGATTATTAAAACTAATTTTGAACAAATCAAACGATTTCTATCAACAATTAAACACAAAAGATAAAATCGAATACGACCTATTAATGTCGTACACGTTAAACACTTTATATTGGTTATATTTACGTACAAAAGGCGAAGATCCGAATTCGAATGATGTTAAAAATCAGTTAAATCGGATCAAAGAGTATATGTGGAAAGCAAAACAGGTAAATTACGCGTATAAATGGAGGAAAACGGTAAAATTGTAACTTTTAGGCAATTGAACGGAATACAATTCGGCCGAAAATCGATCAAGCTGCCAGTCAACGATTCATCAAACACGGAATTAATTACAAGAATAGACGAAATGATGGTAATCAATCATCCTCTAACGATAATCAACACGATTATCCGCCGAATAAGAAAAGAAAAATTGATTAAATTGTGAAAATTATAGGTTATGTTGTTGTCAAAAAACATTAGGTTATGTTCAACTAAAAATCTGCAAATTATAAATTAAATTCGGTATTAATTACAAAAATTGAAGAATTAATCAAGATTAATCATCCCCTAATTATAATCAACTCAATTATCCATCAAATCGAAAATAAATCGAATTTGTGAAATTTTAGGTTATGTTGTTGTAAAAAATTAGGTTATGTTCACTTGTGAAAATGTTCCAATTTAATTGTAAATTAATAAAAACGGATATTACGGCGTTAAAATTCTACAAAAATTACATCCTTATCGGTATGTCCCTATTATTTATTATCAAAAATTAACTAATTTTTCCTATAATTGGATTTGTAGGAAATGGTAATTTTCTGGTGGTTTACGATCGAAATACACCGAATAATTGTCTTTTACAATTACAAGTCTTCGAGAAACGGAAAATTCATGGAATTTTGACCGATGAATTCGATCACAGATTATTAATTTACGGCGAAAATGCTTTGAAATTATTTAAAATCGATCAACAAAACGACTTCAAATTGATCGAATTGAAGGAAATTTTCTTAAAAGACTGGATTTTAACCGTTAGATTTGTTAATAAAGACAACATTGCTCTAATCAATATGAATAATAATTTTTTATTATTTGATAGAGATTTAGAGGAAATTCAAAGAATTCCATGTCGCGAGAAATGTATCCTATATAGTGCTTTTATTATTGTTGATAACGATAAAGTGATAGCCGTATCGGGGACTGTTTTCAACGAAATTGTAATTTGGACACCTTGTGCTGTTGATAATCAAATTTTAGCGAAACTACAGTCGCATAATGTGAGTCATTACCAAGAGGTTGATTTTTTGGATTTATATTTCCAATTAGCCATTAATTCTAATTAAATTCTTTATCATTAAATAGGGGGTGATATTCTCGTTGGATTACAACGAAACAAACCTATGCTCGACATCCGATGATCGTTCGGCGATTCTATGGCAATTCCAGTTCGAACCGACGCTGAAAATCGAAGAAAAATGTCGCGTTTACGGCCACGAATCGCGCGTATTCCGCTGTAAAATCTTGACGAATTCGTTTCTAACTTGCGGCGAAGATACTCGGGTGAATTTATGGAACTTTAACGGTGATTTATTGCGCCGATTCCATCCGCATTGTTGCAATAACGGCGGTACAATTTGGACATTAGATTACGATACCAATCGATCAATGGTAATAACCGGTTGTAGTGATGGTAGTGTCGCTTTATTTCCAATTTATTACCAATTAATCGACGAGAAAATCACGATAAATCACAGCGATAATAACGATTTAATTCCGAAATATATCGGGATAGTTTCCGATAATAATATCGTTACAATTGCGGAAAATGGTGGTTTATTTTATTATTTTACGAACGATTCTAAATGGTTGAAATTGAATCAACATGACGATTTGAAAAAATACGTAATTTTCGAAATTTCGAATTGTCGACGATTATTGTTATTAGGCGGCTATAACGGCCAATTATATCTCTATAAATATTCCAATAATTGTTTACAATATCGATATTATTATCAATTGGTAGATAAAGATCGGATTTTTGCGATACATTGGTTGACTTGTACGAAATTCCTAATTTGTATCGCTAACGGTAGGCTATTATCGTTCGAAATTGGCGATAATTTCGAGTTAAAACAAACAATAAAACTACCATCGATTAAAACTACAACTAGTGCAATTCTATTGAATGATAATACGATTATTGGCGATCGTAATGGTAATATTTACGCGTATAGCGATGGTAATGATTTGAAACAAATAAAACGGGTACATAGTCATTTGGGGGTGAGTAAAATCATTAAAACGAATGCTAATGAAATTGCAACAATAGGGCGTGATTCTTTGCTAAATTCGTTAGAAATAACCAATAAAATCGAAAGTAATTGGTTTGATAAATTGCCATTCGCTTGGTTGTGCGATTATTTCTGTAAACAACAATTAATTATCGGCTTTAACGGTAATCGTTTTCTTCTCTACGATTATAGAAATAAACAGAATTTATTGGAGATTAATTGCGGCGGTGGACATCGCTCCTGGGATTGCCACCTTAAAAACAACCAATTAAAATTCGTTTACGTTAAAAATAAAACAATAAATTCGCTACAATACGATTTGAACGATATTCGAATTAGGACAATTCTCGATAATTACCACACGAATATTGTCAATAAAATCATCAAAATCGAGTGTTTTAATCGGGGATTACTGCTAATATCGGGCGGCGAAGACACTTGTCTATATCTACACTTATACTATAAACGGCAATTAGTCAATTTGTATAAACTCAAAATACATCTGTCGAGTATTAGAAGTTTGTGCGAATTTCGGTTGAATAATCGGGAGTATTTGATATTCAGTGGGGGTGGTCGGGGTGAAATGATCTGTACGAAATTGCAAATTAATCCGGATATTTCGTTCAATAAACAATCGCGATATTACAATGACGCTAGTATCGACGTACGTATCATGGATTTATCCGTGAATAAATTCGATGATTGTCTATTATTGTTTTGTGGTTGTAGTGATGGTAATATCAAGATTATCAATATCGTCTATAATCAAAACGATAATAAATTTCAAATGGTTTTATTTAAACAATTATCCTACAAATTGTGTTGTTTATTGACGATTAGAATAGTCGAAATTTGTAATTATCGTTTATTATTGTCGTCATCGACAGACGGGCGGGTGAATTTTTGGAATATTTCGCAAATTGATACGAATAATCGGCCGTTTAAATCGCTCCAATTACACCAATCCGGTATCAATTCTCTTGATTATCGAGTTGATGATCACAATTTGATTCTAATCACCGGCGGTGATGATAATCGATTCGTTATCGATTATTTACAATTAAAATCGATCGATAATTGTGTAGATTTGATTGAAATTGATCGTTTTACCAACACGAATTTGCATTGTGCTCAAATTACTGGTATTTATCTACATTGTGGTTCTTTTCTAACGGTATCAATCGATCAAAAATTGCTAATACATCGATATTTTGTTGAGAATAATCGTATTGTTTATAAATTTTTGGATTGTTATCATTCGTCAATATCGGACATTCAAGGTATTGAATGTTGTACAAAATTTATTGATTGTAATCGGCAAAAATGTGGAATTTTTAACGTTTTCTTGTACGGTAAAGGATTAGAATTTATCCAATGTGTAGAGAAATAAATGATTTTTATATAATTGTATTTTTTTTAATACGGATTTGAAATAAGCGCCATAAATCGGATCGCAGTTGGCTTTTTAATTGTTTGAAGAAATACCAAAAGCACGGCCAACTGTTGTTTATTTTAACAAAATACTGAGAAATCTAGTAGGTCTTGATTTTATTTATGGAGTTGGACAGTGTCGTAGATTGATTCATATGCCAACTCAGAATTGGCTTTGTTCTGGCTTCAGAGTCGTAGCTTTATTCGTAATCTACTTGTACTTCAGTAAAACTGGAAATCTAGTTGGATATACCTTCTGTAACGTTGTAGCGTAGATGGATTCATACACTTATAAAATAGAAGTAACCTATGGTTGCTATGGTTATAGTTGACTAATCAATTGTTTTTTTTACTGGTTGTATCGCATTAATAAAAATGCAATCTTTGAAACTCTTACAATTAATTAGACGCCGTTTGTTAATTAATCGAAATTAATAAATTTAACTAGAATTGTTTGATTTTAGCGTTAAGAAGAAATTACAGTGATTGGCCGGAAGGGATGACGACTTTAAACGATTTACCATCGCCGAATGGTTCATGGAAATTGCATTACGGGGCCCATCAAAATCGCTATAACCGCCAATTATTGGGCGGTCTTGGCTTTCTGATTGCTACACTTGGATTTGGTCAAGCTGCCGGTCTTTTCGAATTCTGGGCCGATATACCCGAACGTCCCGCTGATATTGAAAGATACAAAGACATGCCTGAAGAGTGCGAATGTAATTGATTAATTAATTAAATACAAAATAGATAATTGAATATGATTATTGGACTTTTCGTTTCTTCAACGTCGGCTTATCGAACACTTGTTTCATGCCGCCAGCTTGATGCGAATGGAATTTTAAATTCTGTGAAGTTTCCGTCGACCATGGCGAATCGAACTGTGTTGTATCCTGGTCGACTAAATGCGTATATTTCGTACGGCCAGAACGGCCGAAATTCTTCACTTGCATCACTTTCGGCAATATCGTCTTATCGAAATGATCCTCTAGTGTCGCCTGGGCAAAATCACGTTTATAAACCTCATCTTCACGATCCAAATAGAAGGCGCCGCGATGGTAATATTTCTGTAGAAATTTATATTTGCCTTTAATCGGTTTATTCGTGACAAGTTTCGGATTTAAACGCATCTCAATTCGACGCTCCTCCTCCGTCATTTGTCGTAAACGTTCAATTTCTAAACGTTCCTTTTCGATGGCTTCACGCTCCTCACGGTCGCGTTTAATTCGTTTCAATTCGCGCAATTTCCACGCCTCATACTCCAATTCATCGTTCTCATCATCTGTACAAACATCGTTAATATTCGGCTCGTTTGTTTCTTTCGTTTTCATTTGTTCTTCCTTGCGGATGGTTTCTTCAACTAGACGTAAAGTCTGCCGCCGGCGCTCCTCAGCGTTCCGCTGGGCCTCCTGTTCTAATTGGCGTTGTTTTTGTGTTTCTTTCTCTTTTTCGATGATTGTAATACGGTCGCGTTTCCGTACAAATATCGGTTTTAAACGCGGCCCAGTTTCCTCCTCCGAATCGGTATATTCCTCATCATCATCGTCATCTTCATCATCATCCGATTGTAAATCATCTGAAGATTCGGTTTTTTCTTCTTCTTTAATCATAAATTCTTCATCTTGTTGTTTATTCAAAATGCGCTTCTTCATTTCTTCACGTCGTCGTTCTATTTCACTATCGCTCAATTCACCGGCCGATTCACCATCATCATCATCGTCACGATTGTGATCATCATCCAAATCGGCTTGTATCGTGTGTTTTTGTTCTTGTAAATGAATCGATGCCTCCATCGATACACCGTTATCATCATCGTCATCACTAGATTCTAAAACTTCCGGTTCCAAGATATGCCGGCGACGTTCCGAACGTATTTCCGTGTCGTTTGTGGCGATTTTCAAACGTCTCAATCGAGGATCATTGACTTCATCATCATCGTCATTACGACTAATTCCATCATCGTTATTATCATCATCATCACTACGGGGACTTTTACGTGATTGTTGTTGATTGAATTGGTTGCGTTGGCGTTGCTCTAAGAAATCTTCATCGTCTGTATCGCTATCGGAACGTAGGTCTTGTGCGTAATCGGGTTTTTTACCAGAAACATAGCGATGGACTTTGACTTTTTGCATGGAAATTTCACCTTTTTCGTTACGGACAGGCACAGCACCTGCCGTACTTTGTACACCGTACGTCGAGGGTGGATTCATCGTTTTTCTCGATTAATTCTCAATAATTATTCGTGAAACAAAACCATAAATATAACCTCAATCATTGACACAATAGTACCAACTGTTACTGGTAAATATCACCAAAATTTTGTCAATAACCTCAAATAATGACATTACAACAATAATACCAACCACTCATTGTAAATAATACTAAAAATGCGCCAAGTTATACAACCAGTAATACATTTTTATTTAAAACACCTACTCAAAACCGGCTCTTTACAAAGATATCCGTTATTAAAGTCTTTAGCACTCATCAATTTCTTACCACTTAAACGAACCTTACGAATCTTAATAAATTTACAATCCCTACAATACACTTTCAAGCACTGTTCTAGTCTATCGTAATAAATAAAACCCGGCTCAACATTTGGAAATTTCGTTAAAACCTCTCGATTATCACTATAATCTGCTTCAATTTCGACTAATTTAACACTAATCGACTTCCACATTGTTATTAAATTGTAAATATCCGTTAGAGCTCTATCGAGATTACAGATTTGTTTCGACGACATCGTCTGCCAGTTGATTCGTGCGTAATTTTGGTTAATCTTGGGCGCTAAAATCGATTACAATCCGTTAAAATTGAATAAATTCAACAATAATCGGTTACCATAAGTGATTCCTGTTGTAGGTTGTTGTCGAGCTTTATTTAAACATTCCGGTAATATTCGTAACGTTTGTACCAATTGATTTGCCCCGAGTTTCCCTAATTTTTCATGTAATTCCGGTTGTTTCACACCGTCATCGATGTCCACTTTTTGTTGTGCAACTATCTCGCCGATATCGAATAATTTCGGTTTAATTCGCATTATTGTTACACCGGTACAGGTGTCGCCGTTGGCTAGAGCGTAGATTATTGGGGCTGCGCCACGCCAACGGGGTAGTAGACTCGCATGGACATTCAACATTCCACTAAAATCGTAAAACATTAGAAATTGTTTAATGTTAAATTATTGTCGAATTACAAAGGGAATTTGTTGATTAATTCTTCTGGAATTAAATGACCGAACGATACAACTAAACCGATATCGTAATGATTATTTAAGTCAATAATCGGCCATCTATGTACGCGTAATTTGGCTTCATCAGAGAATACTTTAATCGGATTTGATTTCTGTTTATCTTTGATTGTTGTTACAACATCGAGTTTCTTGATGGAATTACCATTTCTACTATAATTATTCGATTATAATTAATAATTATGATTTATATGATCGATAACTTACTATTCTTCATGTAATGCACGCAGACTGTATAGAGAAAATTCGTCTGCACCGAAAAATAGGACGCTCCAAGGTGGTTTTGATGTTAATAAATTCGTATTATTACTCTTATTACTGTAGAAATATTGTTCAATTTTTGTACAATAGCAGAATTTCTTTAGTTTTAATAATTTTGATAATTTACACCGTAATAAAAGCATTATTTTTATTATTATTCGATTATTGGATATGCAAGAGATAGAAATGAGGTTATGTACACATGTTCCTATAACTTAAATTTAGACACGTAATTTTAATAAAACAATCATTTGCCAATAAAGTAAATCAATTATGGACATAAATAATAATGAATAGTTGTTTTATTAAAAAAAATTGAGCTATAATGTGGATAATTTTGTTGAAGATTTGTAGGTTATGTTTTCTTAATTTTATCGATTTGAACATAAAACACTTATAACTCCTGAAAATCTATAATTATTCCAACAAATTGTGTAAGCTAAATGGATATATATTGTATTACAACAAAAATTCAAGTAAACAACTCTAAATCGAGTTATTTTGAATTTGCCGCCAAATTGGGCGCCCTCTCCACAGATTCTCTCACAACTAATATTGTCTAGCCAACTTACTTTCAAAAATTATAAATTTGGCAATTTTCATTAATAAAAATTAATAATTAATTAATTATTTTCAAATATTTGACTCTCAAAACAAAAAATCTATTTTTTTCTTCGTTTTGACGGCTGTTATGTGAAGACAACAGTTGGCAACATTGTACAGTTGTGGTAGTGGCAGCCATTTTGATTTTGGGGGATACACTCAAAACTGGTGTTCTTTGAACAAGTGGAAAATGTGCCCTAAGTACAGGTAAAATCATAATTTTCTTGATTTTCATTTTATTTGGCGAATTTTTAGAATTGTCCTCTCGTCTTCCAATAATCAAATGGATCGATCGCAATTTTATTCGTTTTTAAAGAAATTCAGTTGTTCGATTTGCGATCGATTATTGACAATATTCCCAATTTATACAACGAAAAACCAGTATGGGGATAGAGTTTTAACGATATGTGGCCGTTGTAAAGTGCCCAATATTGAAAAAGCCGTAAGATTTACGATTTATGAAAATTTAGCGAAAAACTTCCAATTTCCGTGCACTTTTTATGGAAACGGTTGTATGGAATATTTGGCACCCGAACTAATGAACAGCCACGAATTCACATGTTTATATCGAAACATAACTTGTTGTTTTGCTAAACAAAATAATTGCCAATGGTTGGGTTCTTTTATAAAACTATTTCAACATTGTGAAAGTCGTCATGAGGATTTGTTTCTAAAAAAACACCAATTCAAATTCAATCCAGTTGAAGATTATAATTCCGCCAATATTTTATTGCATTGTTATGAAATCTTCCTATTCGAGCACGGTTTCAATCGGGCGACAAATCAGTGGAAGTTTTCGTTAATTCCATTGGGTTTCAATCAACGTACACAAAAATACTGCGGACAAATCAATTTGAAAACAAACGATACGACAATTTCGAAAATATTCCCGGATATTAGACGAATTCCCGCAAATTTGCACAGTTGGAAATCGATTAATGTTCATAATATGGTGGATGAACAAAATTCTAAAATAACAGGAACAATAAAAATCGGCAACAGTATCGTAGAATTAAATTCGATGTACGATACGGAACAGAATCGGAAATTATCGAAGATAATGAATTGTCACGTTTGCAAAATTAATATCGATACTTTTTACAAATGTGCAGGCGGTCATTATGTTTGTAGAACTTGTCGAGATCACTGTTGTAACGCAACAGTGCCCGATGAGCCGGCCAGGAAAATTATCAAATTAATTTCCCAAAAATGCCCGTATTTTTGCGGCTTTATAGGCAATACTTCCAGCCTTAAGACACACGAGTTGTATTGTTTAAATAAACCAATCGATTGTATTTTCGGGAATCAAACGGAATGTTTATGGAGAAATCGTCGGATGGATTTGTTGAAACATATTTTAAAAGACCATAAAGACAGCATTCTAAATCTGAATGCTGTTATTCAATTACCAATCGATATAGAATTGGAAAAACTACAAATTATTAAATATTTCCATTATTATGATTGTTTGTTTCAGTTGAGGATCAAATTAAAAAATTCACAAATCGATCTTTCGATAAAACTCGACACGAATTCGCTTGGAAATTTCAATAATTTCGTATTCGAAATCATTTTTGGATTGTCGAAGAATTTTAGAATGAAATCCAACTGTTGCTTACATTACCAGTTCCAAAAAGATCAATTTATTAGTTTTATTACCGATAAAATTTTATATTTTGAAATGTATGTTTCAAAATTGTGATTGTTTAATTTTCCGGTTGTTCTCAAATAAATCCGATAAAAGAACTTAATTCATTTATATTAATTAACGAAAAAATAACAGGAACATCTCGTAGTTGGCCATGTTTTACCTACTTGTATCGTAGCTTAGTTCGGCCGGTTGGAAGACTTAGATTTCTGAGAAATCTAGCAGGGCTTGATAATATCAAATCTGGTGCTGTATGAATAAAACTACGACAACAAATGCATGGCCAACTACTGAGTAAAATACCGTCGATATAAATTTATCCTGGTGGCCATTCTAATTGTCTACCACCCAATATATGGATGTGTAAATGATAAACTGATTGAGAACCATCTGGACCGTTATTGATAACTAATCGATAACCGTTCGGTAGACGTTGTTTTGCTAATTTGACTGCACAAACTATCAATTCACCTAAAATCTAAACAATTCTAATCATTAAATTGTATTAGGTAACGTCGTAGCTTGATTCGGTTGTTATCTCCATTGAATACACCAAGGCCTGCTAGATTTCTCAGCACTGTATTGAGACATCTAACAGGCCTTGGATGTGTGAACCAAACTACGACTCTGTCATCTATAACAAATATCGTTGTATTTACATGTTTATCATCATTTACAACATCATCTAACATAGGAATTCGCCGTTTTGGTATCACTAGAAAATGTACCGGTGCTTGTGGATTCACATCGTTGAAAGCTAAACATTTCTCATCCTCGTAGATAATATCAGCTTTAATGCTCTTACTGATGATTTTATCGAAGATTGTGTGCTCTTTTTGGTCGATTTTCGACGTTAATTGCGCCTTTTCAACCTCCGTACATAACTGAAATATAAAAAAAACAATTGAACATAACCTTACTTTTTATATTGTTTTAACAATTAATACAAAACAATTTACCAATTTTGTTGCATTATTTAGAATAAACGGCCTCAAATTAATAGATTTAATAACATTCCGTAACATTATTTTTACAAATAATCCAATAATTAAAAAATTTGGTTAAAATAGTTGATATTATCACCCATAGATGGCGCAATTATTGGAAATTACAATGACATTTACACTATTGTCATATTCATTCTTAATGGTTATTTCAAACAGGAAAATTTGACTAAAATAGACAACTCAAAAATCGGTAATTTACTCTAATAATCAATAATTTAATTAGCAAAAGATTTAAACAGTATCGATTTATATAATTGCAAATTACTATAACTATAATTCAAAAAAATTGGTCGCCTTACTGATTTTCCACACAATCCGGCAACGTTGTCCGGACAATTCGGGCGATTTTGTTAGGTTATGTTGCTATTTTGTTTACAATTGCGGTTTAAAAATTGTCGAGTTATTCGTAGAATTTTCTTTCTTAAAATAGATTTTTATTTAAAGATGCCTCCTCCTATAGCACGGTAAATAGCCAATTTCAATTGCAATTACTTCATATTTGAATCAAGTAAGTAACCGCTGAAAAGTTTGGACAACAAAAATTAATAAACGTAATTTTTTCCAGAAATCGACAATTAGTGAGACTAACAGAATTATGGCATCGTTAATCAACGATTATATGAAAATTGAACTTATAACTAATCTAATCGATAAATTGTTCAATAATAGTGATAGTAGTACTAATGCTAATAGTACAGATAATAGTACTACAAATAAAAATTATAATAATAAGACTTTAGTGAATATCGGAGTATGGATGTTTGCTTTGTGGTGTGCCTTACACGCCCTCTTCGATTATTCGATAAATGTTAATATTGAATTAATTATTCGGCAAGGGAGCTTTTATATTTTAGAAATTTGTGAAGCACTAATGGACAATATAAGCTACAAAAGTACCACAATTTTCAGTAAAATAATCCAGTGGATTCACATTTTCAACGATAAAAGCTCCCTCGTATCAATTCTTCTAAATAACGTTAATTTTTGTAGATTTTCTTGAAGAAATTACGATATAAAGAATACGTAAGGATACGTTTAAAACAATCGTTATGGTATTTAGGTTTTAATACAATAGCATTTTGTTATTGTTTAATAAATTTACAACAAATTCAAATCGATTCGTGTCAACAATTAAATTTAGGCTTCCTATTATTCATTCAATACTATCTGCATTGTTCCATCTGGGAGTTGTTGAATTATCACAATTATCTTGCTACTATTAAATATTTATGTCTATTTATTTTAACAATATTCGTATATTTTTTAAGGTAAATTAATCAATTTGTCGATTAATAATGTTGGTTTTGTAGTTTTACAGATGTATTTCTTCGTTTAATATCGTTGGTTTGTTGCGGCCAAATTATTACAGAATTTTTGCGTTGTAGTTTCATTTATGTTAAAGATTTTGATTATTTGAAAAATCTCCTATGGATCAGCGGTATAATCGGTTTGTAAGTATATTTTAAACATTATTCTAGATTATAAATGGTCATAAATCGTGATTTTAGTACTTTATGTTACATGCTAGTAATTCCGTTTTATTTGCTAAAATTATTGGTGGAAAATTTCAATATTAGCAACATTATTATTGTTGTAATTGTGGTATTATTCCTAATTATAGAGGGGTATAATTCTGTAAGTATGAGGCTATTTTTTAGTTGGAAATTGATTAAATTATTTTAAAATTGTAGATTCTAGTCAAATCGATTCTCCACCACTATAAACATCGATCTGTTGATAAAGATACGTTCTGTTACGGTAATATAGTAGAATGTTCATTATTTCCACCAAGAAACGATGAGAGTTATCGCTTACAATTGATACGAAATGAGATTAAAGAACGTGAAGCATTGTAAGTATTTAAAAAAATTAAAACCGGGTTACAATTCGGAAAAAGTGGAATTTTCATTTTTCACTCAGAATTCAAATTTGAAAAACCTTCCAATCTTACCGTTTTTCCGATATAGGGTTGAATTTTCACGCAATTTCCCCTGGAAAATAAACAGAATTTTCGCACAATATCGTAGTTTTAAAGTTTATAGAATTGGCTACAATTCGGATTAAAATAGGTGAGAATAGCTGACGAATTTCCTAATAATGGGGAAATTCCACCACATCAACTTTTAGAAATTGTCAAATTCAACTATTTACCTTTAAAATTGTGTATTGTCGGAAAACTAGCAAGTCGATTGGCAAATTTCGATATTTGGAAAGCTTTTCAATTGACTATTAAGAGGATCAAAATTTTCCAAAACGTTCAGATTTAAAGGCTCTCAAATGAGTTGAATTTCGAGTGAAAAATTCGACTTTTTCCGAGTTGTGTTGATGAGTTTAAAGAAAATTGTTGTTTAGGAATATGTCGAATAGAAGACCAAAGAATAAAAGTGTAGTTTATCAAACATTAAAATGTATGGTAGCTTTAAAACGTAAACTTGCAGAAAAACGGAACAATTGCAATGCCAATGATAGCGATAATCCAACACACTCGAAAATTGATTGATTTATTGTGCTTTATCGTGCTTTAATTTGTGGTGTATTAATATTGAAAATGTGATAAATTATGTAGTATAGAGGAAATTAATCAATAAATGGGGCAATTTAAATTGTTGCTAGTCGGACCAGACCTGTATAAAACAAGAGAATTTAAAGTATTTGTTAAGTACGATGTAATCCGTTTAGTTATTTCCTATTCCTTGGATCATTAAATATTTACTACACATAATCATTCGTTAAGTAGCTTTCCAGATGCTCAATTTCGTACATCAGGGGGTGTTTATAGATGATTAACACTGATAAAGTATCATCGTTAGAAAATCATTACGGTCGGACAGAAATTGGAAACGAACTGAGGCAAATTTCCATGGAAATACAAGTAAGTCATTTCTATTTCGATTATTTTAATTGTTAAAACTACCCCTATTTACACTGTTTTCCCCCAATTGGCACCTATTTCGCCAAACAACCGCCTCTGTTGGCGATCTTTGCGAAATATCATCTGGTACGCGTGCGTTCGAGGGGCGGCGGCGTCGACGTCGACGACGTCGTTGTTATCGTTGTTCAACCCCGTCAGCATATCGAGGTGATATTCACGTAATAATTCCGGTGGGTTTTCAGTTTAGGTAACCGTACAACACGTTTTATTATCGTGTACAAATCGTGACTGATTTAAATATTGATAAATCGTAATAATAGTGAGGGTAATGTGAGTAATATCGATGATAACATTTATCTGTGATCATATGTAGCATGATTTTTCTCCGTCCAGATGATTTCCAGTAAGTTCAACAATTTTTTGCGATTTTTTATAATTTTTCTGTGTCGAAGATAGAACCAATTGTCTTATTTAAATGGAATAGTTTAGACAATAAATTTAGGGGTTGTTAATTTATTAAAAGTTTCCCCATTTAGGTACATATGTGAAAATTGAATCTTTGTTTCAAGTTCACCCTCTTGTTCATTTTACAAAATTTATTAACGATTTGTATGAATTTTGTGTATAGTCTATCGATTTTACCACAGTTATGACTTAGTGTAACAATTACAATATGAATAGTATCTCAAATTTGTAAATTCATCTGTATTCTAGAAATAGAGTTAAAAAATATAAGAACAATGATTTCTTTTTAAAAAAATGTTATTTCTTTAATAAAATTCTATACCTCATATATCGATTTTATTCAAGAATATTCTTTTGAAAATTGTCAATTTTTTTCCGTTTTATGGACTCTTTTATGTTCAAACATCCCAAAATTTACTGAACACTTTTAATACCACTTATCATGTTAATAACTCAGATGTTACACAGGATATTTAACCCTCTCTAGAGTACTCAACGAGGGTATCTACAGGGTCCATAACGTTTTTTATTTCGCAATCGTAGCTCGATTCAGATGAATTTTTCATTGAAAATTCGCCAACTTTTAAGTCGAGTAAAGCATGAATCAATCTACGACCTTTGCAGATATCTAGGGTTGTACACCCTCGATTTTTATGTTGAATGCAAACTCAGATGTTACAGAACTCTGAATATTTCCGATAATTCTTTATGATCGTAACTTGGTTCAGCTTGTTTTTCATTTAAAATCCCAACAATTAAGTCCAGTAGAGTATGAATCAAGTTACGACTTTATAGTCACGAAATAGCGTTGAACACCCGCTATTTTTATGTTCAATATGCAAACTGAGATGTTAACTCTCAAGGATACTTATCGAAAACATCTACAACGCGATTTTATTTCGCAATCGTAGCTTGATTCAGATGAATTTTCCATTGGAAAATTCGCCGACTATTAAGTCGAGTAAAGTATGAATCAATCTACGATCTATGTAGATATCTAAGGATGAAAAAGCGTTGTACACCCTCTATTTTTATGTTCAATGCAAACTCTGAATATTTCAAGTAATTCTGTACGATCGTAGCTTGATTCAGCTTGATTTTACATTAAAACTACAACAATTATTAAGCGTAGTAACGAATCAAGTTACGACCCTATAGCGTTGTACACCCTTTATTTTTATATTTATTTTTAGTGCAAATTAAGGTGTTATACACGATATTTAGTTTTCTCGAACGTACCGGGCTGCAACGCTGTTTCTCTTCGAAATTTAAGATCGTAGCTTGATTCAGTTGATTTTTCATTAAAATGCAATTATTAGGTGTAATAAAATATAAATCAAGCTAAGACTATGCAGACTTGTAGGGACGAAATAGTTTTCTAACAAAGGCATCTACCGGGTCTACAACGCTATTTCACCTTGTTGGTTCATTAAGTAATCCGTTAGCAATTATTAAATGTAGTAAAGCAAGAATTAAGCTACGATTTTATGTAGGAATGAAATAGCGTTGTACACCCTGTATTTTTTTATTTACTTTTAGTGCAAATTCAGTTTTAATTCTCTTGAAAGTACGAATTGAAGGCATCTACGGGGTCTACAACGCTGTTACTCTCCGCAATTTAAGGTCGTAGCTTGGTTCAGTTGATTTTTTATTAAAATAGGTGTAGTAAAATATAAATCAAGCTAAGACTATGCAGAGTTTTATGTATGAAATAGTACACCATGTACATATTTTTATAACGAAGGCATATACCGGGTCTGCAACGCTATTTCAGCTTGTAATTGTTTAAGATCGTAGCTGGGTTCATTAGACAATTTGTCAGCAATTATTAAACGTAATAAAATAAGAATCAAGCTACGATTTTACGTAGGAATGAAGGCAGATCGTAGCTTAGTTCAGCTTGTTTTCTCATTATGGAATACCCCAATAAGTAAGTGTAGTAGAGTAAGAATCAAGCTACGACTCTATGTAGAGATGGAATAGTGTTGTACACCCTGTATTTTTATATATTCGATCCAAATCTCATATCATATCATAGTTAATATATTAACAATTTCAACTATGTATTTAATTAAATTCAATTTAAATTTTCTAGATGACTGATGGATGATATTCAACCATGTGGACATGACCGCATTATTACATGATGAAAATCCTTGTAGGGATCATGTGGATTGTATTAGCATTAATTTCAGGTTAGTCCCATCTATTTTCGAATAATTCCATACAGATTTCATTATTTTCATAATTACAATAAAAATTATTACAATATTTGGAAATTAAACCGATTTTAATCGGATTTATCGCGTGATTTTCCTAATTGTTTTCGAAATAATTCCGAGCATGAATAATGCGAAAGACGGTCGTATTCTCTAACTTTTTGATCGGTTACTATGACAACAGAGCTTCTGTTTCATTCTTTACTATTTCATCATTTGTACATACAATTGAAAAGAGTATAAAATAAGTTACGAGTTGGTTGATCTGCAACGTTGTCATAGTAACGAATCTCTAAGAAGTTGCAGAATACAACTGTAAATTTGGTTGTTTGATTGTCGTCTATAGGTTGCCGCGGTAATCCGGACGCTAAACGCCTCTACGACGATCTCCTATCGAATTACAACAAATTGGTACGTCCAGTTGTTAATGTTACTGATGCCCTAACTGTTAAAATTAAATTGAAATTATCTCAACTTATCGATGTTGTAAGTATTAAATTATTCAATATTCCTGTTACTGTTTTATTTATTTGTCGTTTTTTGTTTAACGTATGTGTTCTTTAGTAAATTTTCTTATAAGGGTCGAAACTATTAATAAATAATGAATATAAAGATGACTTCAGGTCAGAGAAATAAATAAACAAACGGATTCTAAACAAAATAGACGGTTATATTTGTTCACTTTAGAAATTTACAATTTGTTTAATAATCGTACAATGGAGAATTACAAATTGAGTTACAATTGAAGTGATGATTAAACAGAGAAACGCCTCTACAAGACTTACTTTCAATATGTTTTGAGGGCTTAGAAAAGATTTTCGTAGCTCATCGGCAAGTGGATCAAAATAGCGATTTTCATTAAAATTTACGCAAATCGGCTTATTTTTAATCGTTTTATGTGCGTTGTTGATCGATGAAAGTCCAGATATTGTCTTGATGAGCTACGAGGTCCAACTTTTACTCTAGAGACCCTCCTGTAAGTTCTCAAAAATAGTGCACCCCGTATAAATCGATTCTATTATGGATGTGAAATAAGATCCGCTCATTTCGGGCAAGAAATTTAGTTTCTTCTATAAAAACGATTGCTCCATTAATTTTTGACGATACTTCAACAAATTGTCGTTTCGTAACGAGTTGTTGCCCGTCTGTTGACGATAAATACGACTAGAATTCAACTGAAGTAACGTTACTCCCTGATAAATTATGAAAAATACAAAATTACTGTTTTGGTGTTTGTGAAATGGGCACTAAACGGATTAAACTAGATCGAAATCTAAAGGTATTTTAAGGTTGTTATAAAATAAATGGGTAGATGTCGAAAATAAAGCAGAAAAGACGTGTTAATCGCTAACAGATAGAGGAATTTATCGGGAAATTGTGAGGAAATTCCCCTGTAGAATTCCTTAAGAATCCTACCAGACAAGACGTGATAGTTCGCTTGCTTTTAACATTCCAATGCGATCAATACAATTTTATAAAAGAAAAATGTAATGAAATTTCCATTTGAATTCTAAAAGAATAGAAACTGATATCGGCCGGAAACTTTATTTACAGAATCTGAAAAATCAAATCATGACAACCAATCTGTGGGTTGAACAGGTAAATTATCGGTTTTTCGCTAATTGAATTTTAAATTGTCGTTTCTTGATGATAGTCATGGTACGATTACAAATTGAAATGGGACCCAAGGGAGTATGGTGGTGTTGAAATGCTCCATGTACCATCCGATCATATATGGCGGCCGGATATTGTTTTATACAACAAGTAAATTCGAATCTCTCCATTTATTCGTTTGATTTATCAAAGAATTTTATTGAAAATTCCAGTGCTGATGGTAATTTTGAAGTGACTTTAGCCACAAAGGCCACGTTAAATTATACAGGACGTGTTGAATGGAAACCGCCGGCTATTTATAAGTCTTCCTGTGAAATTGATGTCGAATATTTTCCATTCGACGAACAAACATGTGTGATGAAATTCGGCTCGTGGACGTACGATGGATTTCAGGTGAGTATCTCGTTTGCTTTACGAACGTAAAACTCGATTGAATTTCCAATTTGGCGGCTAAATTGCTACTAAAATTTATACTTCGGTTTGTTTTTCCATGGATTTAAATGATTTAAACGGGACTAGAAAGAGCATTACAAGTAGTAGGGAATGATGTCCGTTTTGGAGAAGTTTAATCCACTTTCGAGCTACAGAGGAAAATTTAGAAGCGTTTTTGTTGTAATTTCTTATAATTTTCTATATCGCGCGATTTCTAGTATATTTTGAGGATCTATGGGAGAATCCTTGATCATTTTACCAAAATTTGGGTCCCGTAGTTCATCAAAGAACTCTTATTTTATTGAATGCCGCGATTTTTGAACACGAGCCAAGCATATCAAATGGCTCCATGATTTAAGGATGCTCCTCACATATTTTTCATTGCAATCCAAAATAAACGCGACATGGAATTAGAAAGACAATTTCAAGGAGTTAGGAATGCCGTTCTCCGTTTTGGAAAATCTTAACTGACTTTCCAGTAACAGAGGAAAATGTTCTTTGTTGTAATATCTTTCGTAATTTTCCATATTTTTGCTTGTAAGTTGAACATTATTGATTATTTTGCAACAATTGTGGTTTTTGATAGGAAATTGGAAGAGTTCTTCGAATTTATCAGAAACTTTCGAATTAAACTGTTAGTTTTCCAGAAAATTGATACTAAGATAAACAATTGTACGATATCGCAATTAAATACATAGAAAGATTTTGGAAAATTAGAAAAGTTAAGGATAAAATTTCCACTACTGCATGTATCGCCCTGATGGAAAAATATTTCAAATATTTAAAGGAGTCCTTGCGAATCATTTTACCAGACTTTGAACCTGGTAGCTCATCGGGAAGTTGGTTAAAAAGTTGCAACATCATCAAAATGATCCTTTTTGACCAATTTGCCGACAAAGTTCAAGGGCCTATCCGAGAAAAAAGAAAACAGGATTCCTTTTTTGTTTTCCAACGGATTTCAATGTTATAAACGGTATTTAAAAGGGCATTTCAAGAGGGAGGGAAGTACGTATTTGATTTTTTGAAATTCGGATATAATTTGGAGTTACAGAAGGAAATATAGAAGCATGTTTNGAAATCCGTTGGAAAACAAAAAAGGAATCCTATTTTCTTTTTTCTCGGGTAGGCCCTTAATGGCTCAATTTTTGCTCAAATGATCTTGATGGGGCTCGCTACTTTGTTTTTCAAATCGCTCGACAAAACTACCACAATTTGAGTGAAACAGGTGATAATTTTGTAACAAAATTTATAACAGTTTATAGAGCATTTATTTCTCCGAAAATTGCAATTTTCGTTGGAAATTCTGGAAAACTTTTAGAAAATTCGTTTGCCTGAAAGTCGATCGGTTTTTTTAGAACATATCCCAGGAAGTTATGATGTAGAGATGCGTTGTTTAGGTCAGATAATGCAACTTTGAGTACCCACTCGCTAAGTTGAGTTACAAGAATGCTATAGATTTCAAGTGTTTGGTAACTTTAAGTACTCGAATTTATATCATCTGACAAAGAGAACGTATCTCTTTACTACCACCACTATTCGAATTAAGCTGGTCTACTTTAAAAGAAGCACGATGTTTTTCAGTTGGATTTTCCGAGTTTTTTTAGAAATTTCGAACGATAAAAAATGAAATGTTCTACAATGAACTGTTGTAAATTTTGTTGCAAAATAGTTTAATACTTTTTGGAAAATTTCCAGCGCTTCAATTTTCCATCAAAATCTTCAATTTCATTGCAAAATAAACAATATTGTCCTTGTTAAACATGCTCCTAAATTTTCCTCTAGAACTCGAGTTAAAATTAAGGTTTTCCAAAACGGTAAACATTATTCCCTGCGCCTTGAAATATTGTAAATATTGACATTTTTCGAACTGATTTCATTGAACAAGCGATGCCAGTATCGCGCTTAATAATTTGTTGTGTATAATCCGAAAATTTCAGGTGGATTTACGGCATGTTGATGAAACCATCGGAAATAATATTGTTGAAATTGGTATCGATTTGACTGAATTCTATACGTCTGTTGAATGGGATATTTTGGAAGTTCCTGCTGTTAGGTAAAACATATTTTCTCCATTAGCCATTTTTTGTTGTTCTCGTGTGTATTTATAAAGTATCTGTTGTATCTGTCATGTGGAAACTTTTTTTTCGATGTACAAGAAAAATAGATTAGACCTTTTTCTTTTCCATTTGAAATATTTCAATTTTATGAACTTTACAGGAATGAAAAATTCTATACGTGTTGTGATGAACCCTACCTCGATATCACATTCAATATAACAATGCGACGTAAAACTTTATTTTATACTGTTAATCTCATCATACCCTGTATGGGTATTTCATTTCTCACCGTACTTGTGTTCTATTTACCCTCAGATAGTGGTGAAAAAGTAAGCTTATATTATTATTATTATTATTGAAATATTTGGAATTGATTAAAAATTGAATTTCAGGTGAGTTTATCGATTTCTATACTGCTATCGTTGACTGTATTCTTCCTATTGTTGGCCGAAATTATCCCACCTACATCTTTAGTTGTACCGTTATTAGGCAAATTCGTGCTGTTTACGATGATCTTAGATACGTTTAGGTAAAAATTTTAACTGATTTCCATCCCACATATTGCCGCAAACGATTTTCTGCTCCGTTTTTCGTACTTGAGTCACTTTCTTAGCCCTGTTGTAACCCCCTTAGTTTTTTTTGCAAGTTGGTAAAATTTTCGAAAAAAATTCCCACGATTAAACTGAGAGGGGTCAATTTATAAATTATTAGTCGATTTTTGAGGTAGTCTGGGTTTAAAAAGTTGTTATTTGGGGCTATTGCTTTGCAAAAACTAAAAATTACTTCAAAACGCTTAATTGGAGTGGGACTTTTATTTTCAAAATTTTATCATTTAAGTCGTAAATTTCAAAATTTAATTGTCAGAAATGGAACAATTTTGCAAATTTTTGTGGAATTTTTGAGTTAAACTCTTCAATTTTTTGGCCCAAAACTTGTGACACTTTCGTTGTTTCCATGTTAAAAATGCGACTTTTCGGCTAATTTGCTACATTGATGAAGAAAAAATGAGTAATTTCAACTTGTTTCAAGCTAAATTGCATTTTTCTCCAAAAATCGTTCAAATTTTTGCCGAAAATAACCCAACCACTGTAAAATGTATCGCACAAATCTTGAGATTGTACACTAAAAGTGCAAATTTGTTCAAAATTTTGCATTAGAATCAAATAAACCAAAATTCCACATAAAAATCTTGAACTTTTGGACTAATTTTTCAAAATCAAGCGAAACTTATCAAAATATTGCAGTTCTGTCCTAGTGCTAATTTTACAAATTTTGATTATAACCATCTAGAATTCTAGAATATTTTCAAAATATTCACTAAATCTCCAAATTTTGAATTGAAAGTACTAAATTGTTCCAAGATTTTGTATTAAAAACAAATAAAATAGTGGAAACTCGTCGATATAAGCCGAAAGTACTACTTTTTGTCACAAATTTCAGTTATGACAGTCTATTGTTGTAATGTTTTGAAAAATAATACAAAATTTCGTATTAAAACCTCAAGATTTTGGGGCTACTTATCTGTGTAATTTTTTAAAATTTTGCCTTTGAAGTGCAATTTTTTCTTAAATTTTGATTATAACTTAAAGTAATGAAATTATTTCAAAATTAAGTAGAACCTATCAAAATATTACAAAGTTGTAGTAACAGTGCTATTTTTTTCAAATTTTCGGTTTAAATCTTCAAATTTTGGATTAAAGTGCTAAATTTTCCAAAAATTAAAACGCCTCAACAACAAAAGCGTCATTTTTCTCCAAAAATCCGTCAAATTTTTGTCGAAAATAACCCAACCACTGTAAAATGTATCGCACAAATCTTGAGATTGTACACTTAAAGTGCCAATTTGTTCAAAATTTTGCATTAGAATCAAATAAACCAAAATTCCACATACAAATCTTGAACTTTTGGACTAATTTTTCAAAATCAAGCGAAACTTATCAAAATATTGCAGTTTTGTCCTAGTGCTACTTTTACAAATTTTGATTATAACCACCTAGAATTCTAGAATATTTTCAAAATATTCACTAAATCTCAAAATTTTGAATTGAAAGTACTAAATTGTTCCAAGATTTTGTATTAAAAACAAATAAAATAGTGGAAACTCGTCGATATAAGCCGAAAGTACTACTCTTTTTTCCAATTTTCAGTTATGACAGTCTATTGTTGTAATGTTTTGAAAAATAAAACAAAATTTCGTATTAAAACCTCAAGATTTTGGGGCTATCTGTGTAATTTTTCTTAAATTTTGATTATAACTTCTTAAAGTAATGAAATTATTTCAAAATTAAGTAGAACCTATCAAAATATTACAACGTTGTAGTAACAGTGCTATTTTTTCAAATTTTTGGTGTAAATCTTCAAATTTTGGACTAAAGTGTTAAATTTTCCAAAAATGTCCATAAGAATCGAATAAATTAAAACGCCTCAACGACAAAAGCGTCATTTTTCCAAATTTCATCTGGATAGAGACCCTCTTATGGCCAAAAATTCCAGAAATAACCGGACAATATGTGGGCTTTTTCGCAGATTAATTAACGAAATAACCACCAATTTTTCCGGTTGATTACTTCCAGTATATGTGTAACAGTTGTCGTATTGAACGTACATTTTCGATCGCCACAAACCCACACGATGGCCCCATGGGTCCGGCGTGTTTTCATCCATATTCTTCCAAGATTGTTAGTAATGCGACGTCCACATTATCCACTAGATCGTAGAAGGTACAAATTTATTAAAATTCATCTTATTATTATTATCATCATTTGATTATCCCCAATAGTATATCATCGAATCATCATCGAGTTATGGTAAGAACTTGTAACGGTTTGGAGTTAAGAGATCCAGGTTTGTTTACCGATTCGGGTGAATTTATTGTGGATGACGAAGAACCGTCTGGTTTGTTTCCTAGTGCCAGTTCGCGGGATGAACTCACACCAAGGTAAAAAAAATTAATTGTATAATTTCATTTAATCCACCAAAAGGGTAATTATTGAAGCGATTTAACATATACTCCAACACAAAAGCTACTCAAATTAACTTCATATTCAAACGTCTCAAGTGTATTTTAACTTGATGCTCTTATGCTGGCTTTATAGTTGTAATTATTGAATAAAATATGGCATTTTCGTTGTACAAACAATGGAAATTGTTTTGTATTTGGTGGTTTTGTTGGCCTGTCTCTTGTTCGCTCGAAAAGCTTCAAATTTTTATTTCTTTCTACTCCCATTAAAGTCTCTTGAGTTTCCCTCAAGCGCCCACTGTGCGCCTGTTTCAATAGCCCGGTAAAAATGGCACCATTTATAATCCTATTTCTCAATGGATTTAAATGATTTAAACAGAATTAGATGGAGTATTTCAAGGAGTAGGGAATAGCGTTTTCCGTTTTGGAAAAGTTTAATAGACTTTCGAGTTATTGTTGTAATTTCTTATAATTTTCTATAATGCGTGTTTCATTTAAATAGTCGCAGGGAGTAACTATAATTTAATGAGCGATTTGGAAAATATTCAAGGATTTATAGGAGAATCCTTGGAGACCATTTCACCAAAATTTGAACCCTGTAGCTTATCAGGAAGTCTGTCAAATAGCGCTCGTTTTAAAAAATTTGCAATTTTTGAAAACGAGCCAAACACATCAAATAACTCTACATCGATATTTATTCTTATTTCTAAGTCATTTTAGCTCGTTTTTGAAAATCGCAACACCGTCAAAAATGATAACTCTTCAACTAACTTCCAAATGAACTACAAAGCCCAAATTTTAGTAGAATAATCTCTGGGGACCTTCCTAGATCCTTAAATTACCAACTGGGACTATTTAAGTGAAACGGGCGGTATATTTGCACCGTAGACCCTTAAATTAGACAGATTTGGGGGATTATCGGGGATGTTTTTGCAGAGAATTAGAAGCCGGGGCTTTGAATGCGTGCCGTATACATGGTACAACACCACCACCACCACCATCCGGTTTAACATTACCGTTAACCGATGAACTTGGCGGTGGTAATGATTTAAATGGTGATCCACTTGATAATCTCTTATGCAATGAAGCAAATCCATGGCATTTATGTCCGGAAGTACATAAAGCTATTGATGGTGTCCGATTCATTGCCGATCATACGAGACGTGAAGAGGACTCTACTAGGGTAAGATTCACTGATAATAGATAAGGAAATACGGTGGGGGTGATTCTACATAATTTATAAAGTTATGCAAAGTTTTCTGTTAATGTTCCTACTTGCATTAACTTGGTGAATAATTTAAGTTCACTTTATGAAAACACTTTCATATTATTAATTTATTACCTACGTGCCTTTGAAGACAAAACTAACGTAATTTAATAGAATTAGCTAGGAAGTTCTACAAATTCATGCATTTATTACAATTGAGAAAAGTTACTCAAAATTAGCTCATTTCGAGGCTTTAATGTCATAAAAATGAGAAATTTCCCATCAAAACGCTATTTTAGTAGGTTATGACGTCATAATATCCGTTTTTATGACATTTATTATTCATTATAATTATAACCTATAAACACATCAGAATTGTACATTTTTATAGTGTCATAAAAGTGTAATTTCCTTCTTTAACTGTCAACATAGGTTAAAGAAGATTGGAAATATGTTGCAATGGTACTTGATCGTTTATTCTTATGGATCTTTACATTGGCCGTTTTAGTTGGTACAGCTGGTATAATTTTACAAGCACCAACATTATACGATGATCGTATACCAATTGATGTACGATTATCGGAGATTGCATCAACAACAGCTAAACCACATATTGCTAGTACATTATGAATAATTTACAATAAAAAATGACACATTTAATTAATGTACAGGATTAAAAATTACACAATACTGTCATTCTTTATTAGCACCCTAAATTGTAATATTGTCTATTTTACATCTTGTATATTGACATCGTCTAAAAAGGAATTGAATTCAAATTTTAAATAGCCTACATTAAATGTAAGCCTTGTAAATATTATTAATTTTAACACTAATCCAATAAGGTACACTAATATTTTAAAATAAATCGAGAGGGCGCTATTTAAGTAAGAGCTTAAGTAGAGTAGTTCCCAACTTGTATTGTCTTAAATATAGCCGACAAACGATAATTGGACCATTCTCTAACAGATAAAATGGAATTTAAACGAGATCTATCTAAATACGCCTGTTCCACGTATACCAAGTGTTTCACCTCAGACTATAAATTCTTCTAAGTGCCATTATTTGGCAAGCAATCTAAATCTACGGATTTATAGGAGGATCTCTAGAGACCGTGGGACCTGGTCAAAAAACGCTCGTTTCTAACAATTTCGCAATTTTCAAAAATGACCCAGAATGGCTCTCCATCACATTTTCGAATAGATCCAAAATACTTCTATCCATTCCAGAATCAATCAACAAATCAATTTTGGAAGCCTCCCCATGTGCGCAATTAGTTTTTGAAAATCGTTAAATGGCCGGAAACGAGCGTTTTTCGACTAGCTTTCAAATGAGCCACAAGGTCCAAATTTTGGTAAAATGATCTCCTCAGACCCGCCTATAACTACAAGAGTTTATAGTTGGGTATAGTTCTTAAAATAGCCCCTAATAGTTGCCGGGGGTGATTTAAAAAATATTTTGAGAATTTGTAGGGTAGTTCCTAGGGAACATTTTGACAAATTTACAACTTGGTAGCTCACTGGGAAATTGATCAAAATCTGCTTTGATCTGACACGCATAATGACCTAGCACGACTAGAACATCCTTGCAACAGAGTTTTCTTTGTGTTTCTATCACTAGATCCTAAAAAACTGGGAAATTACTCCTCAAATTTACCTACACCAAGAGAAGAGTAGTCAATTTTGCCATTTTTGTAGAGCCTAGAGATGGAAAACTGACGAAAAACCATCTTGAATGGATTTTCTAGCGAAAATTGCATCATTGCCGGATTTAAACCGGTTTTTACCGATTTCCCAATAAGCTACAGAGTTCTAATTCTGCTCAAATATTCCCTAGGGGTTGCTCTACAAACCCCCAAAATATTTGTCGAATCGTCCGTCAATTAATAGTGACTATCTACGTGGAATAGATACAGGGTGTTTTGATAACGTTTATAATTTTATCCCAGATTGCACCCTGTATAATATAGTGTTAAATTTATCTATATTTATTTTAACACGATGACAGTAAATTTTAATATTACCAATGGAACATAAAAATAATTTCGTCAATGCTGAGGAGTTATAGGTTAGTGCCTTAGTGTTAAAGGAAAAGAAATCAACCCAATAGGACAAATTTAAAAAAAAAACAGAAATCGTTTTTGTGATCCATTTATAAACGAAATTAATTAAACTTATTTTAATTAAAAAAAAATCACTAAATTGCTCAGTAGTTGAAATTTTGTGTAGTCGAATTGATTTTTCGGAAAAACTAACGAATAAAATGTACAAAAAGTTCTATTTAACGACCAAATAAAAAGCCAAAAAGATAAATATTTAGATCTAATAAAACCAAATTAATAATACTAATATAATAATGATAATGATAATAATAACTGTTGAGAATATTTTCAAAAATAAACGAAAAGAGAACGCGTTGTAAACTAACTTTTTATTAAAAAAATATCGTAAATTCTATAAAAAAATGGCTCAAATTTATGCGAATGTATGTACGAATGGGTGAGTAAACATAAGCTTCCTAGTCTATCAATTTGAGTAAAATTGATTTAAACAAGAAATTACGTTTTTATACAGAGTGTTCCATCTAACTTGACTTACTCTCTACTTAATTGCTTGAGCACTATTTGTAGATCTAAAATATCACGGAATGTAGGATTTTATTTGGGGAAATCCCTTTGGTTCTCTATAAAGGCGCGAAATTTTAAAACTACCAATAACCAAGTCGTACGCCATTGAAAATAACACTTTTGTTATGGTCACGTGATAATTGCAATGCCAACTACATAGATTCGTGAGGTTTCAAGTTAGTAAAAGTTAGGGACTTTTATCTCGTCATGTTGTCGTTAATCTACCCTTGAGTGAGTGAATTTTATATCAAATTTATTTCAACAAATCCAAGTGAAATGGAACACTTTGTTTATGATTTTGTTATATTTTAAACGCCAACGTACTAATTTCAAACCACTTACAGTAGAATTTAACGAAATATTTAACCATAAATGTAAAAATGCACTAGCATACCAGTGGCGGTACTAGTAGACAACTTGTTAGTAACGCCACTGAAACTTCATATTCATTTGCACAACTGCATCTAACACTTAAGCTATATTTACTAATATCTCTCCCACACTTAAACCATACTTAAATCGTTGATTTATTTTGATTGTACACTAAATTTTTATAGATTAACATATCGTATAGATACTGAATTGGTACCACTTACCAATTATGTCGTTATTTGTGATGGTAGAAGGTATCAAAAGTATCAACAATGTCACAACAGTAGTGATAATAGCTTTAATCAATCAGATAGTACCACTATCATTCGATTCCATTGTTGATTTAAATTAAAATTAGTCAACCTATAAAGCACACTTAAGCTATGCTTTCCTAATTTTGATTTAGTTGTATAAATCATAGATGGCGTTAAATACATATTTTGTAAATATGAGTTTAATATACAGAGTGTACAAAACAGTTGGCTGTGGTTTATTGGCAATTATGTAGAGTCGGAGATTGATTCTTGCATCTATAAATGTTATAAAATATGAGTCAATCTACGAGCTACGTAATCGAAGCATAGCCAACTATGAGGTTGCACACTCCCTATAATTATGATAAATGAGAAAATTAAGTGATATCTACTCAAGATGCATTATAAAAGAGTTGCTTAATTTATTTTCCGTTTTCTTTGTGTATAATTAATAAATTACACACACTAAAAGCTGCCTAAATAAATAAATAAAACAAATAAATCTATAAATAAATGAAATAAAATTTTATTTATCAAATTACGAATTGTTGTTTAGCACTTTCTATAAACGAAATGTCGTAATATAATCTGTGTAATCGAATTTATAGAATTGATTATGTTTAATAAAAATTAATTGAATCGTACGTTTTGTTTTAAATAAAACCATAAAAGAGGGCGCTGGATATTCGCGAACTAATTTGTTATCAGTGTGAACCGGGCTTTAGGGCGAATGGACCTATTTCCGAACGCGCCCCGCTAGTTCGATCTGTCATTCGGTAAGATAACCTCAAAAATTTCCATACAAACTCTTTTTTTAATAAATCAAACAAAAATTAATATAATAATGGAACTTATTGCCATTTATTATTCTCGATTTAATTAATTTTTTGTAAACTTACATGTGTCATTTATTCGAATCTAGATAACAGTGTCGACCTTCAGACTTCAATTGTTTTTGAATCACTTGTTACAGGTATATTGATAATTGTTATCTATATATCACTATAATTTTTGCAAATTTTCTTAATTTAGTTACATTTTTTAGATAAACCAACAGTAAAAATGGATGTTATAATATCGCCATTAAATAGTGTACGTAGAACGATAAATTCGTGTTTAATAACAAAAGAACCATGGCAAATTGTTACGATGACAACCGTATCAGTTTTATCACTTGTATGGGTGTATGATTTTCTCAATCAAGATGAAGGTAATTATTTGTAAATTAAAAAAGTCATACGAACTGATCTGGGGATTTTCATTGATGTTGGTATTAGTAACAATTGATAACTGTCATTTGACAGCTGTCAAAATATCGAGTACGTAAAGTTACTAAAAATACACTAGATGTGGCGGTAAATATGAATATTGGTTGTGTATTCAAATTTTAATTAAAATTAAGTTTATAATTATAATGTTTTGCGTGCACAATTTAAATTGTTTTAAAATAGGCTAAAATTGGCTTTATTTGAAGATATTTTGGAGCGTGGCAAGAAATTCGTATTCCGACTACTGAAACGAATACCGAGTGTTAAGAAACGAATTGATGCTGAAATGCAGAACGTCTCTGAAACATTCGAACGTGATATCAAAGAGAAGACGAAACATTTAAAATTTATAACAAAACTACCACCGAACGGTATCGAATCGAAAGATTTACACGAATTGATTGATCAGAATTTAAATTTAGGCATGTAACTAGCAGAAATTCTCTAAACAATATAAAAATAATACAATTTTAGGTGATTATAATTGGAAGAATGGTTATGTTTCTGGTGCTGTTTATTATTATAATAATGATTTAATATCAACAATAACTGACGTTTATGGTAAAACATCGTATACGAATCCATTACATCCGGATGTTTTCCCCGGTATATGCAAAATGGAGGCTGAAGTTGTACGAATATCGGCCGATTTATTCCATGGCGATAGCAAAACTTGCGGAACAGTAAATTAACTTTTTTCAACTAGAGTTGCATATTTCGTTTTGTAATTCATACGTAGTTCGTAGCTCAGTTCTGTGTGAGAAAATGAACCAAGCAAAGACCTACGTAGTTGGCTTTGTCTTTGGTACTTATAATCGTAGCTTTATTCAGACGTTTGTGAAATACAAATCAAATTTCGTAAAATATGAACTAATCTACGACATTACATAATTTGTGTTAATTTATCTGCAATTTTGTCTCTAGATGACCAGTGGCGGTACCGAATCGATTCTAATGGCATGTAAAGCTTATCGTGATTATGGTCGTAATTGTAGAAATATTAAACATCCAGAAATTGTAGTACCAAGAACGGCACATTCGGCATTTGATAAGGCAGCACAATTTCTACAATTACGTGTACGTTCAATACCGATTGATCCGGATACAACAAAAGTTAATATTGATGCTATGCGACGTGCCATCAATTCGAACACAATTTTGGTAAGAATAGTCAATAATTCGTATTCGTTATATTAACTAATTTGAGAGAAAATCAATTAAGGGCCTTCCCGAGAAAAAAGAAAACAG